>ONZH01031344.1:0-110160 GCA_900303285.1 Rhinella marina
CTAAAGGATTACAAAGGAATTAAATGCTGCTTTGAGGGGTATAGATTTTGTAAACGGGGCGCGTTATCTGTGGTTTATAATATACAGGCAAAGCCAATTGAGGACTGATTAGTGGTTAAAAAATCGTTTTTCAAAATTGAAAAATGCTGCTAAACTTATATGCCTTCTAACTAAAAAACTGCTTAAAAAACGATTCTAACAAAGTAAACATATGGTATATGTTAATTATTAGCTAATTTGTGGTATGAGTATGTTTTATGCGCTTGTTATATTACAGAAATTCACAGAAAACGGTGCACTACACATCGGTAAATGTAATTGACAGTATATGGCTAAACCCTCATAGGTGGGATTCCCAGCCTCCGACCCCCTCCCATTGTATGTGTGATTTCACACTGGAGGTACAGTGCCTTGCGAAAGTATTCGGCCCCCTGGAACTTTTCAACCTTTTGCCACATTTCAGGCTTCAAACAAAAAGATATAACATTTTACATTTTTGGTGAAGAATCAACAACAAGTGGGTGACAATTGTGAAGTGGAACGAAATGTATTGGATCACTTAAACTTTTTTTGTAATAATAAAACTGAAAACTTGGGCGTGCAAAATTATTTGTCCCCCTTGCATTAATACTTTGTTGCTCCACCTTTTACTGCGATTAGATTTACAGCTACAAGTCGCTTGGGGTATGTCTCTATCAGTTTTGCACATCTAGAGACTGAAATTCTTGCCCATTCTTCCTCGCAAAACAGCTCGAGCTCTTTGAGGTTGGATGGAGAGCGTTTGTGAACAGCAGTTTTCAGCTCTTTCCACATATTCTCAATTAGATTCAGGTCTGGACTTTGACTTGGCCATTCTAAGACCTGGATACGTTTATTTTTGAACCATTCCATTGTAGATTTTGCTTTATGTTTGGGATCATTGTCTTGTTGGAAGATAAATCTCCGTCCTAGTCTCTGGTCTTTTGCAGACTCCAACAGGTTTTCATCCAGAATGGTCCTGTATTTGGCTCTATCCATCTTCCCATCAATTTTAACCATCTTCCCTGTCCCTGATGAAAAGCAGGCCCAAACCATGATGCTGCCACCACCATGTTTGACAGTGGGGATGGTGTGTTCAGGGTGATGAGCTGTGTTGCTTTTACGCCAAACATATCGTTTTGCATTGTTTCCAAAAAGTTTGATTTTTTTTTCATCTGACCAGAGCACCTTCTTCCACATGTTTGGTGTGTCTTCCAGGTGGCTTGTGGCAAACTGTAAACGAGACTTTTTCTTGCCACTCTTCCATAGAGGCCAGATTTGTGAAGTGTTGGACTGATTGTTGTCCTATGGACAGACTCTCCCACCTCAGCTGTAGATCTCTGCAGTTCATCCAGAGTGATCATGGGCCTCTTGGCTGTATCTCTGATCAGTCTTCTCCTTGTTTGAGATAAAAGTTTAGAGGGACGGCCAGGTCTTGGTAGATTTGCAGTGGTCTGATACTCCTTCTATTTCAATATGATCACTTGCACAGTGCTCCTTGGGATGTTTAAAGCTTGGGAAATCTTTTGGTATCCAAATCCGGCTTTAAACTTCTCCACAACAGTATCACGGACCTGCCTGGTGTGTTCCTTGGTCTTCATGATGCAGAACCCTGAGACTATCACAGAGCAGGTGCATTTATACGGAGACTTGATTACACACAGGTGGATTCTATTTATCTTCATCAGTCATTTAGGACAACATTGGATCATTCAGAGATCCTCAATGAACTTCTGGAGTGAGTTTTCTGAACTGAAAGTAAATGGGCTGAATAATTCTGCACGTCCAACTTTTCAGTTTTATTATTACAAAAACAGTTTAAATAATCCAATTAATTTCGTTCCACTTCACAATTGTGACCCACTTGTTGTTGATTCTTCACCAAAAATTTAAAATGTTATATCTTTTTGTTTGAAGCCTGAAATGTGGCAAAAGGTTGAAAAGTTCCAGGGGGGCGAATACTTTCGCAAGGCACTGTAACTGAGAGTTGGTTGCTGTGTGTCAAACTTTATGCTCCTATCCGCAAAGGCCCATACAGCATAGGTAGGTTAGCTTTAGGTCCCATGCCACTTGAGATACCTTGACGCGGTGCTCGGGCTCTGGTATGTTCTTGATATGAGAATATATTGGCAAAAGTCTCATTTTAACATCAGTGTGAGGGTTTAGCCATATACTGTCAATTGCATTTACCGCTGTAGTGCACCATTTTCTGTGAATTTCTGTTTTATATAGTTAGCCACATCCACACATTTGGTTATCCTGTGTAGGATGTTTTTTGTGGTACATGTAGTCCGCTGCCGGCATCCTCCATTGTATGCATTTTTTATGGGGATTGCTGTTAGCAACGGATCACATGTGCAGGATTAGAAATGTGTAACAGCATATGGGGTTTTGAGCATTTTCTGCTTTTTAAGATTACTTTTTTCTCACTTTTTTCAGTGAGTCTGATTGTGCCCACCACCACTTCATTCTCCTGGGACAGCATGGGCGGCACTCACTGGTCTTTCCCTGCCCTCTCCTGGTGGCATGGGCGGATTGGGAACTTAAAGTGGCCCTGGAAAAAAACAAAAAAATGCCCCATGTTGTAGGCAAGCCCAAATTGATAGAAGTTGTGGCAACAGAAGTAGGCAGGGCCAACATAAGCCACAGGTAGGCATGGACCACTGAAGTAGGTGGGACCAGCAATACTGTAGTGCAGCAAAACATATAGCTCCAACAAAACCAAATACCATAGTGCAGCATAAAATACTGCTTTATCACCATACCTGTGACTGCTGGCTGGGCGCATAAATACCTGATGCTCATAGCGTTAAATAAGGCTGACAGCATAAAAAATCAATATGTAGCTGGCCAGTGACCATAAGGAGAGCAAGGGGCGGCCCCCTAGGCATTGGCTGACTGGGAAATTTCCCTGTAGGTCTATAGCCAGTCCACCCCTGCCTGTTGGGCCACCTGGCTGCAGCCTGCTTCTTGCCGGTCCCAGCCTCTCACCTCTGCTTGTAGGGAGCCTGTTCCCTCTGGCTCTTAAAAGGCCAGTGCACATACACCCTGATTGACACCAGTCAATAGCTCGTCAGCTAGGGGTACTTAAGGCACCTTCCCCTGTGGGAAAGTGCCTAAGCTACCATTTCCAGGAAATTGACCCTTGCTGCCTGCCCTCGAACTGTTTAGCAGATTGCTCTTACTTTGCCTAACCTCTGACCGCTGCCTAACTATTGCCTGATCCTTTGGTGCTCTTCACTGGTGTCTCTGACCTCCGTGGTCTCTGTCAATGATACACAGACTACTCCAGGAGGCAGCGGCCTGGTGGTTCCCCTGCAGCAAAGTCCAGATGCCTGCACAGGTGTTAAAGGGTGAAAACCAAGGGACTGCCAGGATAAAGCCTTTAGGAGTAGCCCAAAGTCAAATCTGTTAGTTGACACAGAATGTCCACACCCACTTAAATAACATTAATAAATTACAATACTGTAAACAAAAAAAATCAACATTTCCAATAAATTTGGGTGTTCTTTGGTGTTTTTTAAGGACACAATTTATCAACCAAAAATGTACACTAAAAATGTATAAGTGGGTGTAACAAGTATTCTCATAAGATAGTTTAATGCAATAATATGTTAACATTCAGGGTTACTAAACAAGCAGTACTTAGTATTTGGTCAACCAGTATTTGAATGAGGCCCTAAAAAAACAGTTGTCTAAGGACATCTTTAAGCTGCCTGCAGATGGCTGTAATGCGGATCGCAGATCTGGACCCTGTGGTTCAAGTAATCTCAGTTTTGTTCAGGATCTTACGTTGTATGAATGCCACTATGTAGCTCTGCTTCACTCTAAAATTTCCATCAGGCAAAATGTAATAATCCTGCACATGAAGATAGCACGGTATAGCATGTATTGTTACATATGGCTGCTAGGTGTGGTTTATTAACTTGGCACTAGAATGCAGTATTTTTCGTCATGTTTCCAGCTTTAATATTGCAGGAGAATAATAATAAGCTAAGCATGAAACTCTAACCATGTGTAAAGTTACAATATGTGCCTGAAGCGAATTAATTATACAGAATCCTCCTAATTAACATGTTAAATGAGCATAGGAGACTGGAGAAATAGAGGCTGTGCTGAAGAGCCCAACTGTAATTGCACCTTAGCTTGATTGAAAAAGCTGGATCAAACTCTCCAGAGGTACAACATGACTTAATCCTTTAACTCCACTGAACATGGCTGGAAATCTATAGCTATAAAGCATAAGTATATTAGATTTTTTTTTAATTAAAGGGTTATCCAAGGGTTAAAATTACTTAGAGTGGACATCCCGCGGTGGGGTTCATATTTGGCTGGTCCCTGCACTGGTTCCGCTCCATTGCTCTCTCAGCCGTCTCTGCAAGCTCTAGCATCCACATACTGTTCTTTGGTGTGCCTTTGACTGCTGCAGCCACATCACTGAACGCACCGTAATCTGCATCTGTCATGTTACAATTAAATAAGTAACTACAAGCACCTCTCAAGGTAAGTAACACAGAAGATACAACACATTGTATGGAAGAGAAACAAAATAAAGATCAGCAAAACAATTTCCAAACACGAGGAAAAAAGCGCCCAAACTTACCGATCTGGTCCTGTGCTGCTCGTCAGAGGACCCCTAATAGTGAGAGCCAGCCTAGGAGACTAAGGCTTGAGTCAGTGTGTCACCTCACATTATACCCATTATAACATCATGGCGACAATAAGTGCAAAACCAGTGAGGTAACTACAATTGACTTGGCCCCACAGCAAATTTTTGAATGCCCCCCCCAGAAACTTCTTTGCAACCCCCACTCACGTAGCTAGTCTAGATTAAGCTCTCATTGTATAATACTGTTGAGGGGCCCTGACATTAAAATCTTTTAGTCTTCCTCCTGAGGTGGCCCCTTGTGGGTCTGGGCCCCAAAAACAACCGCTTCTCTGTTTCCCTATAGTTACACCCTGTTGATAAAGGTAAATTTATACATTTTTGTGGCAGAACATATACAAGCTATTTATTACAGTTGGATGAGTCTAAAATGGAGAATGGGTTTGTATGTAATTGTTCATAAGAAACTAAATAATAGCATGCAATGCCAGTTTGTTGCATCTAGCCAACAAAACATTTTTATTGTATTTGGAAAGCCATTGATTCTAGAGGAGAAAATATTATTTTACCCCTTTATGATGAATTGGTGTGACCACATCCTGAGTATGCATCTGATTTGGGCACCTGTTCATAAGAAAAAAAAAATCAGAGAGCTTAAGAAAGTACAAAGAATGGCAACCAAATCAAAGGAGTTGACTGGCAGGATTGCATTTTTTATACATGGGGCAGAATGAGTTAAAAAAAAAAAGAAAGTATTACTCAATTCACTGATTCCCTGCCGTTGCAAAGCTTGGGTTCCTGTTGGTCTCCACTTCCTGGTCAGAGCTTGACAATTGGAAATAGCAGGAGATAACATGTTCACTGTGACCAGTGATTGGCTAAGCAGGCATGTCCTGTCATTTGCCATAATTTGTCAGCGGGAACCCAGTAAAGCTTTGAAATAGCAGCAGCCATGACTAGGCGAGGTCAGTAATGTTTTTTTTTTTATTTTAAATCCATTCCGCCCCATATATATTAAATTTAATCCCACAATGCATTCTTCCCCATGTCTACTCAACAAAGGCCAGGTGGGTTTTATCCCATCACAACAGGCCCATGACAACATCACAAGGTTTCTCATCCTAATAGAGTGTTTTAATACCCAATGAACTCCCAAGCTAGTTCTGGCTCTTGATAGAGAAAGGGCCTTTGAGCCTAACATTGGAGTATCTCTTCTCCGTTTTTAAAGAAGTTTGGTATCCAAGGACCATACCTTAAACCAACCACCTACCATTAAAACTCCTTGAAGACCTAGACCGGGGTGTTCCCTCTCCCCAGTGCTTTTTGTGCTTGCAATGGAACCCCTAGCAATTAAGTTCAAACCCAATATTGTAGGGACAGCCCCATATAAAATGAGTCTATTTGCAGATGATATTCTGCTGAGTGCTGACCATGAAAAAACCCTTCTCTTGTCTAATATAATTTCCCTCCTTGACAGATTTGCTCTGGCTTTGGGCTTCAAAATTAGTTATGATAAAATGGCTTTGGTTTTCAAGGTTGCCCAGATTAGATTTCTTATCTGGTAATTAAATGACTGAACACCCTATATAGCCACAGTTAGGCTACTTTCACACTAGCGTTTTTAAATTCCGGTATTGAGTTCCGTCAAAGGGGCTCAATACCGGAAAAAAACGCTTCAGTTTTGTCCCCATTCATTGTCAATGGGGACAAAACTGAACTGAAGACAACGGAATGCTCCTGAAAGCATTCCGTTCCGTCTTCAGACCGGAGAACAAACCGCAGCATGCTGCGGTTTGCTCTCCGGTCCAGGCATCCGCACCAAGACGGATCCGGAATGACCCCCAATGGAAGTCAATGGGGACGGATCCGTTTGGTGTGGACACACCAGTAATCCGGATCTGTCCTCCATTGATTTCCAATGGGGGGTCATTCCGGATCCGGCATACATACACACAGACTACATACAAACAAACATACAGACATACATACAAACATACAGACATACATACATACTCACATACTCCCGGGACGCCGGCAGCAGGTCTTCACGCGCCTCCTGCACGCTGCGATGACGTTTCCCCACTGCGCCCAGCAGAGGGCGCTGTGGGGAATCGTCATCACTGCGCGCAGGAGGCGCGTGAAGACGTTCTGCCGGCGTCCCGGGAGTATGTGAGTATGTATGTATGTCTGTATGTTTGTCTGTATGTTTGTTTGTATGTAGTCTGTGTGTTGTTTTAATGTGTGTCATGTGTGGGGCCGGAGCGCTGCTCCGGCTCCACACATGTATAGCGTTAGCACGGATCCGTCGGCACCCTTTAGGTGCCGGATCCGTGCTAACGCTAGTGTGAAAGTAGCCTTACCCTCCTCTTATTAGATACTATCATATCAACTAGGTTAAAATGATTGCATTTCCAAAAATACTCATTGTCTCCCTTTCCCTCTGCAATCTCTTGATTATAAAGTCTCTGCAGAAAACAACAGTATCTTTCAATTCATGTTGATCTATAAATGGCCACGTATCAGAGAAAAATCTATGTACCACCCAGGGATGTACACAGATCTCATAGGGTCCCTTACAAAACCTAGTATGGCCCCCCTGCCCACCCAGTTTCCGAGTATGCGTATACCAATCACTATCAGGCAATAAAGAATGCAAAGTGCAACGCCCCAGATTTCTAATTAATTTACATTTTTAGGGGAAGACATTTTAATTAAATTTTAATAAAAAGTTTAAAAAATAATTCTTACCACCGTATTTCTCAATGTATTCATGTCACACAACTGACCTAAATACACTGATAAATCAGCTGCTTTCCTTCTGTTACAAAACTGGCTGCCTGCAGCCACCACAAGGGGGAGCTCAGTGCATAGGAATTTATTCAGTTACTGTAGTCATCTGTTTCCACTGAGCTTCCCCTAGTGATGGCCACATGAAAATGTAGTGTTTTTTCAGTGTTATTACATCAGGAAGAGAAAGAAGTTCAGCACTGAGCCCTGCAGCAGTTTTCTGGTCTGCTTCCATTAAAGGTATGCCTCCGGTACATGAAAGATTAGGATGAGATCAGTGATCTATTTAAATAAAAAAGCCACTCAACAGGCCCAATTGGCAGTTCTAGATTCCAACTTGAAGGCCCTCCTCTCTAGTTTAATTTTGAATCTTTTCTACTGAAACCACTCACACTGCAAAGCGCCTTCTGGACACCCCTATCATACATCATTTCATAGTTTTATATTTTATAGTTTTTATATATATATATATATATATATATATATATATATATATATATGAGAAAACAATACTAGTGATGATCGAGCACTAAGGTGCTCGTATGCTCGGGTGCTCTGGGCGAGCACTCAGGGGTGCTCTGGTGCTCGGCCAAGCACCCGAGCATAATTGAAGTCTATGGGAGTAAACCAGGCAACCCCTGCTCGGAAGAAGCCGAACACCGAGTGCACCCGAGCGTAGGAATGCTCGGCCGAACATGCTCGCTCAACACTAAACAATACCAAATAGTAAGTATTACTAACCTCCCCTTTGACCACAGTTATTCTTAATCAGGCCTTTTCCCCAAAGCTGGCCATACATATTCATATACATAGTCAGCTAAATGATTGTTCAACTGACAGCTATCTCTCTCCACTTCACCATATGCATACATGTTCCTGATGAGAACAATACACTAATGTGTATGGGACTTTAAGCCTTCAAACTAAGCACTTTAAATGTACTGTACTCACAACAATGAACTGAACTTTAAAGCACAACCTGCGGCCCGGGGGCCACACTTGGCCCTTGATACCATTCTGTGCGGCCCCCAACCATCTGGTAACAGACATGTATGTCTAGGTCTTGTCGCTGCTCACATGTATATTTAATGTATTCTCCCGTTAGATGAAAGTCATGGAAGGGTAGCCAGACATTTATGATGTATACTGTATGTTCTATATTCCATAAATACAGTATTTCATTTGGCAACACCCCTTTAAGTTTTATTTTCGGCCCTCATCATTGGTTCAGTCTGACAATGTGGCCCCCAACCAGAAAAGGTTGTGCACCCCTGGTTTAAAGCATACCTACCCTTTGAACAAACTTTGCATTAATCAATAGTACAATGTGTTCACATGAGAAATAACACTATTTCTGGCCACTGTATGGCTCATATCTGGCATGTTTTACATTTTTCCCCTGCGCATTCTGAATGTCTAGTATGCAGTTCTTTTAGAGTTAGTGGGTATAGACTAGTTAGAATCTGCTTTCTAACATTCTCTTACTCAGAAACATCCCCTGGATTATAGAGGACATTACAGGGAAGTACTGATCTGTATGTTTGTGGAGAAAGCACTTGGGCTGACATATGAACTTCCTATTTAGCTGTATTCTCTTTAGTGTCTCTTGGAGTTATGTCTCACTCTGCTCCTACTCACTGTTCACCCTTCCCTCTCCATAGACTTGTATTGACATGTGTAATATGATCCTTCAGTGGAGATGATCTGTCCTGGATGGTTTCAAAGCATATTTCAAAGAGCAAAGGATTGGGAGGAGAGGTAAGCAGCTAATAACATGAGAACTAGACATTTCTCTTTGATAAGACATATTGCAAAGTTTGTTATGGTCAATTGCACTATTGATTTATGCAAAGTTTTGTTACCAGTTAGTGACCATTTAAGCTTTATCAGCTATTGCACCATGGCCTTACAATCACAATAGATATCACCTCCCCTACATCTTTTGAAATTCCTTGCCAGACTTCTCCTAATAGTCTCAGTCACATCTCCACCACATATGCTATGAAGCAACCCTCAGTGGACACAGCCGCCACCTTGCTCATCCACGACTCTTGCCTTGCTTATGGATTGACCCTTCTCTACCTGAACTCTGCCTGTTCTTCGTACCAACCCTGAGCTGCCCTCCCACAACTCGGACTGTTTATTGCATGTACTCTGCCTGCCTTAACCCCAGCCTCTACCTAACTATAGTTTTGCCTGATCCCTTGGTGCTCTACAGTTGTGTCTACTGACCCCTGTGTGTCAGCAGTCACTTGAACAGAGTTCCTCTGCAGTAGAGTCCAGATCTCTGTACAGAGGTTAAAGTGAGTTGCTCCAAGTCAAATCTTTGAAGGGTGAAGGCCAGTGTGCTACTTAGATAACGCCCTTAGAGGTTGCTCCAAGTCAAATCTTTTCAAATGATACACTGGATCCACATTTGCTTCATTTCACCATTTATGATTAAGTAGGAACAAGACCTAGGTTTTCAGCTTTCTTACAGAGATGGCGACATTGTTGTTCTACAATACCTAAAAGCAGTTATCAGGTCACACTCTCCAAATCCTCAAACTATTACATCCATGCTACCTAGTTCCTACTAGGATAAACTACCTGTTTCCCAACTCTCTGTATTGTTTTCTTTCTGATTGCAAATATCCCATCTCATATCTAGGGTAACTTCAACTTCACTCCCCAAAACTCCAGCTGTACTCCTATTAGATAATAAACCTCTCCAGTAAACAAATCAAATTCCTAAATTAGCTGAACACATATGTATGGCAGTGTAAATTCATATCACATCTAAAAGATATCTAAATGATAATCTCCATCATTATCAGTGGACACAGTAAGGCTACTTTCACACTAGCTTTTACATATTCCAGTATTAAGCTCCTTCATAGGGGCTCAATACCGGAATAAAACGCTTCAGTTTTGTCCCCATTCATTGTCAATGGAGACAAAACTGAAATGAAGACAACAGAATGCTCCTAAAAGCATTCCGTTCCGTCTCCAGACCGGTGAGCAAACTGTAACATGCTGTGGTTTGCTCTCCGTACTGGGGATCCGCACTGAGAGTGTGACACACTAGTAAACGGATCCGTCCTCCATTGACTTTCAATAGAGTTCATGACAGATCCGTCACCTTGCACTTTTCCCTCTCAGCTCCCTCCTCCCTCCAGCATGGGGCGCTGTGGGGAATCTTCCCATTGTGTGCTCCGTCCTCCTCCTCTGTAATGTCCCTCTCATCTGGAGCTGCTAGGACAGGTCTGGAGCTGCTGAGACAGGTAATAACCCCCCTCCTCCTCAACACAGTGTCTGACAGGTGTGAGGCCGGAGCGCGGTACCGGCCCCACACGTGCACCTGCGGCAGCACGGATCCGGCGGGACCCTTCACCCGCCGGATCCGTGCTGCCGCTAGTGTGAAAGTGGCCTAAAAGCTAGAGTTACTAAAATCATGACAAAAAAACATATGCTCAATCTGCAATAATACCATGTAGTTTTCTTAAATCCTGTCAACCTAGGATCAATTTCCTTAAAGGGGATGTGTCATCTGAGAAATTGGTGGTATATTGCTAGGATATGCCACCAATGTCAGATAGGTGGGACCTCTGGGACCTGCAACTATCACTAGAATGGGGCTCCTAAAGTAAACTAGAGTGCAACGCAAAGTGTGCTGTTCATTCACTTCTATGGGAGTTCTGAAAATAGCCTAGCGGGCGTGCTCACTTATTTTCTGAAGTCCCATAGAAGTAAGTGGAGGGTGGCTGTATTTACACGGCTCACTCTCACTCACTTTTGGGGTCCCTGTTCTAGATATAGATGCAGGTCCCAGAGATGGGACCCACACCTATCTGACATTAATGGCATATTTTAGTGATCTTCCTCCAATGTCTCAGAAGACGCAACCCCTTTAACATCGGATCTCTATCTCCTTGACCCCTCTCACCAATGTATTATGACAGAGTCTTACCTTCTCAGTACCTAGATATACTCCCTCTAAAGGTCACTCCTACCCTACATTTGATTTATGTTTGTTATGCCTTTTATATACAGTAGACAAAATGTATTAAGACCTATTGAACATCTTGTGTTAACATTAGGTGCCCCTTGCCTTTCTACATGAAAATCTTATAATCTAATAAAAATCTTTTGAAACAAAAAAAAAGTAATCCTTCAAGGAAACCCATTTAATGTGAGGCATGAATGATAAGAAAGGTTGTAGAAATGTATTTACCCTAGAAAAAAGAACACAGAGAGGATTTAATATCTGTATATGAATTTGTAAATGAAAGTTATTAAAAAAAAACAATGCTACGTTGTTTTTGTTTGGGGATGTGTCCATTTATCAGTAGGGGGCAGGGATTCATTTTTTTCCACTTTATGGTGAACTGACTCTCTGCCACCTGAGGTTTTTACCTATCTATGGATCAACTCAGGTTCGGAAGTATAGAAGCTAGAACTTGATGGACTAGGGTTTTTCCAGGTTATATATATTGATATAATATCAGAATGGTGGCCGCTGCAGCCGCCTGTACAAGAGCTAACACAAAGAAAGGAGCCGTAAGTGCAGCTCTGTCCACTATGTAGTGGCTGTGCCAGGTTACCACAGTTAGGCTCCCATTCAAGTAAGCAAGTGTCAGAAAACTTGAAAGGCTTCATCGACAGCATTAAAGGGGTTATCCCATCTTGGACAATGGGGGCATATCGCGAGGATATGCCCCCATTGTCTTATAGGTGCGGGTCCCACCGCTGGGACCCGCACCTATATCGAGAATGGGGCCCTAAAAGAGAAGGAGGGCACACTGCGCATGCGCAGCTGCCCTCCATTCATTTCTATGGGGGTCCTCCAGGCTCAGAGCTCCCCCGCTTCGTTCTCTATATAGGTGCGGGTCCCATTGTCTTATAGGCGCGGGTCCCACCACTGGGACCCGCACCTATATCGAGAACGAAACGGGGGAGTTCTGAGCCTGGACCACCACCAGGCGCAGCTCCCTGCTGCGCTCATAGAAATAGCCAGCGCTCGGCTATTTTCGGCGGCCCCATAGAAATGAATGGAAGGCGGCTGCGCATGCGCAGTGCGCCCTCCTTCTCTTTTAGGGCCCCGTTCTCGATATAGGTGCGGGTCCCAGTGGTGGGACCCGCACCTATAAGACAATGGGGGCATATCCTAGCGATATGCTCCCATTGTCCAAGATGGGATAACCCCTTTAATGCCTCTTCTTAAGCATCTTGAGCACCACAGTTCATGTCAATCAGTTTGGAGAGGACCATTTAGTGGTAAACTTGCATGCACAAGATGTCAATACTTTGGTGATATGCTGTATTTGTTTAGATTGTATGTTGGTTTTAGGACAATGCTGCTTTCAAATGGAGAATATATAACCTTTGATGTACACAAAAATATGCAGCTGTGATCTGCAGTTCATCAATGATGCACACTTTCAGTATTTTTCTCTGTAGAAGACCCTACAACTGCATGAGCACTGAAGGACACGGTGAACATATGGACAAAGCAGAGCGGAAACCCTTCTAGTGTTTGAAACCATATGTTCCTTAGATGTAAGCTTACTCATGCATTCTTAAAAGCTGTTCTTAACTGCTTTGTTAAAGCTTTTCTGATCAGAGTTTAATTTTACACTTAACACTGGCAGGGTTTAAACTGGTTGACATAACTCTCACGTGACTTCAGGCGAGAAGAACTTTGGCTCCACTGAGCCAATACATTTTAATGCTGTATGGAAACAGCATTAAAATCTAAGTATCTGAACAAATCGACTTCAGATCTGAAGGTCGAATCGCCCAAGCCTAGTTTTAAGGTTTTCACCTGACAGGATAGACCATGTGATATTTTCATAGAGCAAGTCATTACAGATGTGGCGATACGTCTATTTCATTTTTTGTACTAGTAAATGGCTAATGTCTGGTGTATTATACAATTAGCTAGGAAAAGGACTTCAGTCAATCTGAACTGCAGCCACACACAACCTCCTTTTTCTCCCTGGTACTGCTGACAGTAGCAACCTAGAGGAAGGACAAAGGACCTTTCTCCCAGAAAATTCATTGATGTGATAAAGCCATTACAGTGTACAGCTGTTACTGAATATACTGTATATGTACGGTAAAATGTAGACTCATTCACAGGACAGAGGATTTAACTCACATCCAGATCTACACAGCTACCGAACCAAACATGTGCAGCACTATGTGGCAATTACTGCTTTAACCCCTTCCCGACCAGCGGCGTACATGCGGGTGCGGCGGGCGTCATGGCCGGAAAGTCTCTGCTTACCTCCATCGGCGGCGTCTTCCTGGGCCTTCTGATGCCGTGATCACACTTGACCCGAGTGGCCAATCGGGGTGTCTGTACACCATATGAAAACTGTAATCCTCGTTGGTAAGGATTACAGTTTTCAAACTGCAATTCTTATTCTGGCCACTAGATGGCAGGCCAGGATAAGAAATGAGCAATTTTGGGATTTAACTCCATCTAGTAAATCCCTGATTGCTCATAAAGAAAAAAAAACACAATATATCAGCTTATATTTGAGCTTTAAAATAATCACAAAAAAATTAAAAAAAATGTAAAAAAATATATAAAAAATAAAAAACTTTTAAAATATAAAAAAAATTTCCAATACGGCGAATTGTGTGGCGGAAAAAAGCGTCCAAATGGCGATTCGCCATTTTTTGTCGCTTTTTTTCCTAAAAAAAATTAAATAAAAAGTGATCAAAAAGTCATAGACAACCCAGAATGGTATCAATAAAAACTTCAAATTGCCCCGCAAAAAATGAGCCCCCATACAGCTCTGTACACATAAATACCAAAAAGTTATAGGGGTCAAGATATGACAAGGAAAAAAAAAAAAAAAAGGCCAACTTTATAATTATTTTATCACTAAAAGCAGGAAAAACTATACATATTAGGTATCGTTGGATTCGTACTGACCAGTAGAATGAAAGTAACTGGTCAGTTTTAATGAACATCGAACGCTGTAAATAATAAACCCGTAGAACTGTAGCGGAATAGCGTTTTTTTTGCAATTTCACCCAATTTGGAATTTTTTTCCCGTTTCCCACTACACCATATGCAATATTAAATGGTGGTGTTGGAAAGTACAACTTGTCCCGCAAAAATCAAGCCCTCATACAGCTATGTGAACAGAAAAATAAAACAGTTATGACTGTTTGAAGGCAGGGAGCGCAAAACGAAAATGCATAACCGAAAAAACCTCCGGGGGTGAAAGGGTTAAAAGATGGAGAATAAGGATCACCTGCTGATAATTGAACTTATGCAGAGAGGAGCAGAGTAGGGGGAAGTGAGACAGGGGATGAGGGGTCAGCGTCTTGTGGAGGAGGAGGAGGATAAGGGGCTGCTGCTGAATGAGAGAAGTGGACACCTATCAGCAGCAGCTTCAGGATGGAAAAAAAGGAGGAAAAAAAAGCCGGAGAGACAGTGGAGAAGTCTGAGAGGTGGGGAGGATGAAGGGCAACAAGCAGAGAAAAGCAGATGATTAGGGGAGAATGACAGCCTAATAGCCAGAGAAGAGGGGAAGTGAGATGCTAACATGCAGGCTGACAGGGGTGTGGGGTGAAAGATGAGTTTCAGAAAGAGAATGAGAAGTAGGCTGATAAATACTGAACCTCCTTAGCTACTAAGGGCCGGATATATTCACTAAAAACATGCTGCTGCTTGCTGCTGTATTACTAATCGTTTTGAGTTATAGATTATCTTTAGTCTCACATTATGAGATACATTTGTTACTGTCTATACATCAAAAACAAAATCTGTCTTCCTAATTGTGGTGCATATATATATTTATTATGAGCACTCCTGCATTGGGACTTATAGTCCAACCTATATCCAGTGCTATAGCTGAACTCTGTGTTCAAATATAATGTCAGTGGAGGCTCAGAGGTTCTGAGTCTGCATTGGACAGCAGGGAAGATAATCACAGTCCCAAATCATTATTAATATAACAACAAGCAAAAGTGTGTTTTTATTGAATATATCTGGCTAGATATATCGTACCCCTGCCTGAGCTCTGAACAATTGTTCAGTGCGCCATCTGGTGTTTCAATAGGTATATTACATGTAAAAAAAAAAACAATCTAACATGATAATGCGTACCTCTGTATCTAGCTACAACTAACATATCTTATCAGGATAATGGGTCACCAATGTCAAAATAAGAAAACCTACATTTCTATAACCCAAGGACTGGATATCTGATGGAATTCACATATCTCCAACTTAATATAGAGTTGATGTGTTCTGAAACACTCCAGCACAGTTCTCACATGATTCATATTCAGATTAATAAATCGTCCAGATAAATGACCACAACTAGCAAGTCCCTGAAGATGCCATTAATAAAATGTTGAAAAGTTGTAAGAGCATTACAAAGTCTGAAAGACTAACATACATTCATAATATCCATAGAATGATCTGACTGCTGCTTTTCATTCATCACCTGGCCTAAAACAACCACCTAAAACCATGAAGATCTAGTTTGGTGAAAATTTTTGCATGAGAAACTCTACAACTCAGGAATCAATGGTAGAGGGTAACATAGTAACAGTTTATAAGGCCGAAAAAAGACATCTGTCCATTCAGTTCGACCTGTTATCCTGTTGATCCAGAGGAAGGCAAAAAAAACCCTGTGAGGTAGAAGCCAATATTCCTCACAGGGGAAAAAAATTCCTTCCCGACTCCAATCAGGCAATCACAATAACTTCCTGGATCAACGACCCATCTCTAGTAACTATAACCTGTAATATTATTACCCTCCAGAAATACATCCAGGCCCCTCTTGAACTCTCTTAGTGAACTTACCATCACCACCTCCTCAGGCAGAGAGTTCCATAGTCTCACTGCTCTTACCGTAAAGAATCCTCTTCTATGTTTGTGAACAAACCTTCTTTCCTCCAGACGCAGAGGATGTCCCCTCGTCACAGTCATAGTCCTGGGGATAAATAGATCATGGGAGAGATCTCTGTACTGACCCTTGATATATTTATACATAGTTATTAGATCTCCCCTCAGTCGTCTTTTTTCTAAAGTGAATAACCCTAATTTTGATAATCTTTCTGGGTACTGTAGTCCACCCATTCCAGTTATTACTTTAGTTGCCCTCCTCTGAACCCTCTCCAGCTCTGCTATGTCTGCTTTGTTCACAGGAGCCCAGAACTGTACACAGTACTCCATGTGTGGTCTGACTAGTGATTTGTAAAGTGGCAGGACTATGTTCTCATCACGGGCATCTATGCCTCTTTTGATACACCCATTATCTTATTGGCCTTGGCAGCAGCTGTCTGACACTGGTTTCTGCAACTTAGTTAAACCTCATCTGCCACTTCTCTGCCCAAGCCTCCAGTCTATCCAGATCCATCTGTAGCAGTGTACTGTCCTCTTCTGTGTTAATTACTTTACACAGTTTAGTGTCATCTGCAAAAATTGATATTTTACTGTGCAAGCCTTCTACAAGAACATTAATAAATATATTGAAGAGAATTGGGCCCAATAATGACCCCTGTGGTACCCCACTAGTGACAGTGACCCAATCTGAGAATGTGCCGTTAATAACCGCCCTCTGTTTTCTATCACTGAGCCAGTTACTTACCCACGTACAGACATTTTCTCCCAGGCTAAGCATTCTCATTTTATATACTAACCTTTTATATGGTACAGTGTCAAATGCTTTGGAGAAGTCCAGATATACGACATCCATTGATTCTCCGCGGTCAAGTCTAGAACTTACCTCCTCATAGAAACTGATTAAATTGGTTTGACATGACCGATCCCTCATGAAGCCATGCTGATATGGAGTTATTTGCTTATTTTCATTGAGGTGCTCCAAGATAGCATCTCTTAGAAAACCTTCATGGGTTCTTTATTGTCCCTATATTTAATTCCCTGTAATGAATACAAGGTCTCAAGTAGCAATCTTTCTACTTAACAAAAAAATATAGGTCCATCTGCTGGTCATGAAGACACAATAAACACTTTGGCTAAATTTTCATCAACTTATTCTTTAACAGCTTCCAGTTCTGGCTCTGTTAGTGGATAAGGCTTCCATAAGGTATAACAGATCCAGGGAACAGTTCAATGGGGCCAACATAAAATCAGTGTGTAGCAGTTTGTCAGTATTCTTTTCATCACATACATCTCAAAAACAGATAGTAGTTTGGAAAGTGCTTCGTGGTCCTCTACAGCCTTTTCACGAGACTGTTTTGATAAAGTCTGTAGGACGCAGTCCTCTAGTGGAAAAGAAAGTTTTTTGGTTTCCTGGGGTTTTGTGCTTGTAACCATGGTAGTTCCAAAATGATTTGAAAATGTGAAGAAATTAGTAAGAAAGACCTTGTGGTGATTAGGTTCCATAATTATCTCCAAGGGTCAACAGCCTGAATTCAATGAAGATCCATCTACAGTTACCATAATGATAGTTGCTTCTTGCATCTTGGTAAAACAAATGTCCATAAAGTTTCCATTTGCCACATAATATACCATGGCAGAGGTGGATACCCATTAAGAATCAAATTAAAACTTGATGGGGATAAAAAGGATTTGTTTTCTTTTTAAATGTTGAGTGCTATGGCTGGAATTGAATGAATAACAGCATTTACTAGTGGTACTGGTAGAGATGGTTTCTTCATCAGAAATATCAGGATCCTCTACTACTGTCACTGTTCAATATCAACCACAGCCTGATTTCTGTGGCGTATTTGGCAACAGAGCGCCCACCTTGACATAGTGCCAATACTGTTGCACACCAATTAGGATCATCAAATACTCTGCTCATTGCTGTTAGGAAAGCTGCTAGATCAGGGCAGCTCAAATACCACATATTTAGTCTTTAGATTTTGCTTGTTGGCACATATGCTTGAAAGCAAACAGTTTTAACTCACTTCTTTGGCGGAATACATAATGATGGCTTGAACACTCTGTTATGATACTGGTTAACAATACTGGAATCTAAAGAAGGAAGAATGAGTAGAGCACGGTGAAGGACTGATTGTAGATGTCCACAGCAGAACTGCTTGAAGTGTCGAGGAGTTGAAGTCCAACAAGGAGTAACAACTGCCTGGCAAAGATATTTTCTGGCAATATTTGGATAAACCACATGGACTAAAATTGGCCCAAACAGGAAACAAGATGGCCCCCATACCACAAACATTGGCCATCTTGAATTGACTGTATGTATACATCATTGCAGCCACAATGCATCTTGTGCATGCATATATGACAACATTTATATGTTAACATACATTACCATTCTTTTAGTAAAGTGTAAAAACTGTATTTTACAAATGTTTTATTGTGGGCTCTTCAAACAATACAATTGGACAATGTGGCACTCTGGCCAAAGAATAAGCTCTTAACTGTTGCTGAATTAAAGTTTAATTTAACCGGAGAAAGTAGTATAGCCCCATCTAGTGGACAAAGAGGGAAGTGTCTGTTCAGCATGTATTTAAAGGGCGTGCTTCACCCTTGACTGTAAAACTAGCCTGCAAAACATTAGATGGCACCTTCATTACTTGAAATGGCTGCTGACCGCCAACATAAATGCTGAATTTTCCTGGTTCAAGAATCCAATGATTTGTCCAAACTGCTCGCTGTCGAGGCAAAACTGACAGAGAAACCTTAACAGATCCACTCAGAGGGATTGTTACTCGTTGAACTCCTACTAACTGCCAGCGTGGAACTGGCACAGATGCATTTGTCCAGCTCATGTACACTTGTACCACCTGCGAAAGGACAAAGAGGTTATGATCACCTTAAAGGGGTATTCTCATTTTAGACAATGGGGGCATATCGCTAGCATATGCCCCCATTGTCTTATAGGTGCGGGTCCCACCGCTGGGACCCGCACCTATATCCAGAACGGAGCGGGGAGCGCTGCGCCTGGAGGACCCCAGGTTTCCGGGGGTCCGGCCACCACCAGGCGCAGCTCCCCGCGCCGCTCATAGAAATGAATGGGAGCCGGGCCGTGCATGCGCGGTGCGCTCCCATTCATTTCTATGGAGCCGACGGAAGTAGCCGAGCCAGCGCTCGGCTATTTTCGGCGGCCCATAGAAATGAATGGAGGGCGGCTGCGCATGCGCAGTACGCCCTCATTCACTTCGGGGGCTCCGTTCTGGAAATAGGTGCGGGTCCCAGCGGTGGGACCCGCACCTATAAGACAATGGGGGCATATCCTAGCGATATGCCCCCATTGTCTAAAATGAGAATAACCCTTTAAGAACAAGCATAAGGCAGACAGCAAGGCCCTGCAATAACTTTCCATGTACTGTATATTCCATAGACATGCATATATACCGTATTTTTCGCCCCATAAGACACAATTTTCCCAAAAAATAGGGGGAAAATGCTCCTGCGTCTTATGGGATGAATGCTAATAAGCGCTTCTATTATGGAAGCACTCATTAGCACTGGAGGACCAGGAAGTGGTGAAGACTCTGTACTTACCGCTTCCTGGTCCTCCGTTCGCGCTGTGCACGCCGGGTCACAGCACAGTCGCAACAGGAAGAAGACAGAGCGCGGGCGGAGAAGCGGCGGTGTCCAGGAGCAGGAGAGGTAAGTGGCTTTTTTATTTTAACTGAGGCATGCTGGGGGCTAATGGGGGCTAATAAAAGGCATGGGGAATCATATGGGGGCTGAATACAGGCATGGGGAATCATATGGGGACTGAATACAGGCATGGGGAATCATATGGGGGACGAATACAGGCATGGGAATCATATGGGGGACGAATACAGGCATGGAGAATCATATGGGGGCTGAATACAGGCATAGAGAATCATATGGGGGCTGAATACAGGCATGGAGAATCATATGGGGGCTGAATACAGGCATGGGGAATCATATGGGGGGCCGAATACAGGCATGGGGAATCATATGGGGGCCGAAATACAGGCCATGGGGAATCATATGGGGGCCGAATACAGGCATGGGGAATCATATGGGGGCTGAATACAGGCATGGGGAATCATATTGGGGGCTGAATACAGGCATGGGGAATCATATGGGGGCTGAATACAGGCATGGAGAATCATATGGGGGCTGAATACAGGCATGGGGAATCATATGGGGGCCGAATACAGGCATGGGGAATCATATGGGGGCCGAATACAGGCATGGGAATCATATGGGGGCTGAATACAGGCATGGGGAATCATATGGGGGCTGAATACAGGCATGGGGAATCATATGGGGGCTGAATACAGGCATGGGGAATCATATGGGGGCTGAATACAGGCATGGGGAATCATATGGGGGCTGAATACAGGCATGGAGAATCATATGGGGTGCTGAATACAGGCATGGGGAATCATATGGGGGCCGAATACAGGCATGGGGAATCATATGGGGGCCGAATACAGGCATGGGGAATCATATGGGGGCTGAATACAGGCATGGGGAATCATATGGGGGCTGAATACAGGCATGGGGAATCATATGGGGCTGAATACAGGCATGGGGAATCATATGGGGGCTGAAATACAGGCATGGGGAATCATATGGGGGCTGAATACAGGCATGGGGAATCATATGGGGGCTGAATACAGGCATGGGGAATCATATGGGGGCTGAAGTGAGGCATGGGGATGATATGGGAGCTAATTACAGGCATTTGGGCTCATATGGGGGCTAAAGAAAGGCATGGGGCTCTTATCTGATGTTTGATTGGGGGTCATTCACATTGGGGTCTGAGCTGAGGTCTGATCTGAGGTCTTATTGGGGTCTTATTAACATTGGGGGTCTGATCTGAGGTCTTAATAACATTGGGGGTCTGATTGGGGCTGTGAGCTGAGGTCTGATTAACATTGGGGGTCTGATTGCTGGTCTGACCTGAGGTCTAATGAAAAATATTTTTTTCTTATTGTCCTCCTCTAAAACCTAGGTGCGTCTTATGGGCCGGTGCATCTTATAGGGTGAAAAATACGGTAGTTAGTTTTCTTCATGATGGTAATGCCAATCTCCTTTCTTGTAAGTAAAGGGATACTGTAAGTCTTGAGCTTTTATATATCGTCATTGTTTAGAAACATTGTAAGGAATTTGTAAGGGGGAATATTATGTTTGAATCATGTTTATTTAAAGGAGTTACCTGATTCTTTGTAACTGACGACCTATCTTCTGGATAGGTCATCAGTATCTGATCATGAGGATCTGACACCCAGGATCCCCACCTATCAGGTGTTCTAGAAGGTCCCGGCGCTCCTTTGAGCTTACCCAAGGGCCAGTGATGTCACAACCATCAGTTACATGAGTCTAGGTGCAGCTCAGCCCCATTCAAGTGAAGAATGGCGCTTTAATAATAAATAAATAATAATATTTACTAATAATAATCTGTATTCAGGATCTTAATCCCTGACAAGTAGGAGAGGAGGATGAGGCAGCTCTTTAGCTCAGTGTTCTGAAGTAACTTGTCCTGCTGTGTGATTAGGATATATATATATATATATATATATATATCTACCGTATGTTTCACCCCATAAGACGCATTTCCCCCCCCCCCAAAAGGGGAAAAATGCCCCTGCTCATTAGCACCGGAGGACCAGGAAGCGATGAATAATCTGTACTCACCGCTTCCTGATCCTCCGCTCAGCTGTCGGCTGTGCAGTGGCTGCGCACAGCGTGAGTGCGCTCTGTGACCTCATGCTGTGTGCACCAGTGCACAGTACAGCCGGAGGCAGAAGGAAGAAGAGCGCGGGCAGAGAGGAGCGGAGGCGTCCAGGAGCAGGAGAGGTAAGTATTTTTTTTTTTTTATTTTATAAAACATGAGGCTGCTGGGGGCTGTGATAACATGGCTGGGGCTGGTGAGAGGCTTCTGGGGGCTCATATAAGACTGATAGGGACTGAGATAACATGGCTTGGGGCTGGTGAGAGGCTTCTGGGGCTCATATAAGGCTGCTGGGGGCTGAGATAACATGGCTGGGGGCTGGTGAGAGGCTTCTGGGGGCTCATATAAGACTGCCAGGGACTGAGATAACATGGCTGGGGGCTGGTGAGAGACTTCTGGGGGCTCATATAAGGCTGCTGGGGGCTGAGATAACATGGCTGGGGGCTGGTAAGAGGCTTCTGGGGGCTCATTTAAGGATGCTGGGGGCTGATGAAAGGCAATAGGGGATGATGAGAGGCAATGGGGGCTGGTGAGAGACATATAGGGCTCTTATCTGAGGTCTGATTGGGGGTCATTCACATTGGGGTCTGAGCTGAGGTCTGATTGGGGGTCTGATCTGAGGTCTTATTAACATTCGGGGTCTTATTTGGGCTGTCAGCTTAAGTCTGATTAACATATATCAAAATAAAACAATTCCTGAAATTAAAATATAATATAAAAGTAATTTATTTTGCAGATTGTCCTTATACTTGTGGTTTCAATTAAAACATATTATGACCCAGTATACTCTTAAAACAACTCTATTATCAGAAGATCAATTTTTTTTATAGAACGTCAGAGGCTTACTTGCTATGTTAAGTTCTGACACTGTTTCAGTGAAGATCAATGTAATGCCATGGGAAGAAGGAAGCAGTGGTCTGAAGCTACCGCCAGAGAATGAGCTGAAACTGAACATCTCAGGTCAACCCAGTCTACTCTAGGGAACATATGGAACATTTGTTAGACCACTCAACACGCAGGATAATAACACATGTTCTCAGGCTGTCCCTGCTTGCCATGATTTACATATACTTTTGAGAAAAAATGTGTATTTTCTAATGTAAATATGTGGTTTATCTATAATTGTGCTCCATAGGCTAGCACTAGAGACATACCAGCAATAAAAGTTTACAAAAACCACTAGGGCTGAATACAGCCTAAAATGTTCAGCTGGATTTTAGTTGATGCAACAGATGAACAAATACAAACACTTTGGGCCATTGTGAATTCAGTTGTATATCGAGCTCTGGTTGCCTTAATTTTTCTCTGCATCCAGGCATTGAAATTTTTCACTCCCTGATCAGTGTCCTCCAATAAATTATTACTGCTTTTCATCATTATTTTAGATAGTGCTACTTAGTAGCAATGTTACACAGTATGCACCTTATGCTAAACCTTTGTTCTTCACATGCGTGTGATGTTGGTTGCTTTGTTTTACCTCATCTCCAGTTCTTAAACCTGAATTTTTCACCTGCACGGACAAATCAAGGGTTTCACACAAGTGAAGGATGCTTGGGGTCACCACCAAATCACTGTACTGAAATGTGGTATAGGAAAGTCCATATCCAAAGGGGTAAAGAGGAACCTGGTTCCCATAATAACGGTATGTCCGCCCATACATGGTGTAGTTCTCCATTGCGGGCACCTTAGACAGAGAAAATAAACATTTTCGTTTTATGCTCTTGCCCAGAAAAACATGCTATGAAATGTTCACACTAAAACTACCAACTTCCATTTGATTGATCTTTACCTGTTCCATACCTGCAGGCCATGTGGCTGGAAGCCTGCCAGCTGGATTCGCTCCTTCTGTTCCTATTAAGATTTTAGCAATCGCAGTTCCTGCAGCTTGGGCAGGGAAAAAACACTCCAAGATAGCGTGGACACCAGTACTGTTCTGAGCCCAAGAAGTATCCAGAGGTCCAGCATTAAACAGTAACAAGACAAGTGGACGGCCTGCCGCTGAGAGGATGCAAAAAAATGAATGTGCTGGCAACTGGATACACACATTGAAACATGGACTAGCCTGTGATCATACCAGTTATCCTGGTGTCAATATTAACCACTCCCCCAACACTGTACTTAACTGTCCTTTTCAATGATATACCAACATAATGACAGCTTCCATTAATGCAAAGAAAGTAGAAATGTAGTCATCGGAATATAAACTTTCTGAAATACAGATACAGAGAAGGGATGAACTCTCCACTTTTAGTTTCATGATTGTTAAAAGAAATCTCAATGGTTACAAGTCCATTACAGAGTTTTATATTAAATATTGCTACTCTTATACAGTACCTGAGATGAAGAGGGGAGGTAATACTGAAGACTGTGGATGTAAAAGTGACAATGGCTATTTGGCTCCTACAGTGGCATGGCAAAAGTTTGGGCCTTGTCAGAATGACTGTAATATTCCCTTTATATTTTAAAGGGGTTATCCAATTTCTGAAACAGTCCCCCCATGTGCCAGGCCCCTCACAGGTAATATACTTACCCCGCTCCCTGCGCCGCTCCTGGTCCCCGCACCGCCGTTGCTACTTCCCGTGTTGGGGAAGCTAATGGCAGACGGGGACGAGGACATCAACGCGATGCTAGGGATGCTCGTCCCCGCCTGCCATTGGCTGCTCCCACCTCCCCACCCCGACACCGGATGTTTTCATCCATGTGCAGGGAGAACAGCGGCAGCGAGACCAGGAGCGGCGCAGGGAGCGAGGTAAGTATATTATCTCTAAGGGGTCCGGCACATGTTTCAAAAATTGGATAACCCTTTTAAGAAAAAACATTTTTTTATTTTCATCTATTTTCATTTAAAAATAACAAAAAGGAAAATAGTCCAAAGAAAACTTTGGACACCCTGCATGGTTAGTAACTAGTAGTACCCCCTGAGTGGCAAATATCACAGCTTGTGTCAGCCCCTTACAGAGTAATGAGGGGGGAGTTGCAGAGAGCGATGAGGAGAAAGCAAAGCTACTAAATATTTTTTTTCTCCACTGTATTCACTGAGGAAAATAAACTGTCAGATGAAATGAAGAATATAAAAGTAAATTCCCCATTAAAAGTGCCTTTTCTGACCCAGGAAGAAGTACAGCGGCGTCTTCAAAAGATTAAAATGGACAAATCTCCAGGACCGGATGGCATACACCCACGTATCCTAAGAGAATGAAGTAATGTCATAGCCAGACCCTTATTTCTGATAATTAAGGACTCTATACTGACAGGGAGTGTTCCACAGGATTGGTGCATAGCAAATGTGGTGCCAATATTTAAAAAGGGTCCAAAAACAGAGCCTGGAAACTATAGGCCAGTAAGTTTAACATCTGTTGTGGGTAAACTGTTTGAAGGTTTTCTAAGAGATGCTATCTTGGAGTACCTCAATGAAAATAAGCAAATAACTCCATATCAGCATGGCTTCATGAGGGATCGGTCATGTCAAACTAATTTAATCAGTTTCTAGGAAAAGGTAAAGTCTAGACTTGACTGCGGCAAATCAATGGATGTCGTATATCTGGACTTCTCCAAAGCATTTGACACAGTACCACATAAAAGGTTAGTATATAAAATGAGAATGCTTGGCCTGGGAGAAAATGTCTGTACGTGGGTAAGTAAGGGGCTCAGTGATAGAAAACAGAGGGTGGTTATTAACGGCACATACTCAGATTGGGTCACTGTCACTAGTGGGGTACCACAGGGGTCAGTATTGGGCCCTATTCTCTTCAATATATTTATTAATGATCTTGTAGAAGGTTTGCACAGTTAAATATCAATTTTTGCAGATGACATTAAACTGTGTAAAGTAATTAACACAGAAGAGGACAGTACACTGCTACAGATAGACTGGAGGCTTGGGCAGAGAAGTGGCAGATGAGGTTTAACACTGGCAAATGTAAGGTTATGCATATGGGAAGGAATAATGCAAGTCACCAATACATACTAAATGGTAAAACATTGGGTAACTCGGACATGGAAAAGGACCTAGGAATTTTAGTAAACAGCAAACTAAGCTGCAGAAACCAGTGTCAGACAGCTGCTGCCAAGGCCAATAAGATAATGGGTTGCATCAAAAGAGGCATAGATGCCCGTGATGAGAACATAGTCCTGCCACTTTACAAATCACTAGTCAGACCACACATGGAGTACTGTGCACAGTTTTGGGCTCCTGTGAACAAAGCAGACATAGCAGAGCTGGAGAGGGTTCAGAGGAGGGCAACTAAAGTAATAACTGGAATGGGTGGACTACAGTACCCAGAAAGATTATCAAAATTAGGGTTATTTACTTTAGAGGGGAGATCTAATAACTATGTATAAATATATCAGGGGTCAGTACAGAGATCTCTCCCATGATCTATTTATCCCGAGGACTGTGACTGTAACGAGGGGACATCCTCTGCATCTGGAGGAAAGAAGGTTTGTACACAAACATAGAAGAGGATTCTTTACGATAAGAGCAGTGAGACTATGGAACTCTCTACCTGAGGAGGTGGTGATGGTGAGTTCACTAAAAGAGTTCAAGAGGGGCCTCGATGTATTTTTGGAGTGTAATAATATTACAGGTTATAGCTACTAGAGATGGGTTGTTGATCCAGGGAGTAATTCTGATTGCCTGATTGGAGTCGGAAAGGAATTTTTTCCCCCTAAAGTGGGGAAAATTGGCTTCTACCTCACAGGGTTTTTTTCCTTCCTCTGGATCAACTTGTAGGATAACAGGCCGAACTGGATGGACAGATGTCTTTTTTCGGCCTTATAAACTATGTTACTATGTAATCACTTTTTGTAGCCAGCCAAGAGTCTTTCAATTCTTGTTTGGGGGATTTTCATCCATTCTACCTTGCAAAACTCTTCCAGTTCTGTGAGATTCATGGGCCATCTTGCATGCACTGCTCTTTTGAGAACAGATTTTCAATGATGTTCAGAACAAGGGACTGAGGGGCATAGTAGAACCTTCAGCTTGACCCTGTTGAGGTATTGTGTGTTTAGGATCATTATCCATTTGTAGAAACCATTCTCTTTTCAACGTCAGCTTTTTTTTACAGTTGCTGTTATATTTGCTTCCAGAATTTACTGCAATTTCATTGAATCTATTACTCCCTGTACCCATGAAATGTTGCCCATGCATTTGGCTTCAACACAACCCCAAAGCATGATTGATCCACCCCCATGCTTAACGGTTGGAGAGGTGTTCTTTTCATGAAATTCTGTGCCCTTTTTCTCCAAACGTACCTTTGCTCATTGTGACCAAAGAGTTCTATTTTAACCACATCGGTCCACAGGACTTGCTTCCAAAATGCATCAGGCTTGTTTAGATGTTCTTTTGACAATGTTTGATGCTGAATTTTATGGTGAGTACACAGGAGAGGTTTTCTTCTGATGACTCTTCCATGAAGGCCATATTTGTGCAGGTGTTGCCGAACAGTAGAACAATGTGCCAGAACTCCAGAGTCTTATAAATCTACCTGAAGGTCTTTTGCAGTCAAGCGGTGGTTTTGATTTGCCTTTCTAGCAATCCTACAAGCAAATGTCTCTGAAATTTTTCTTGGTCTTCCAGACCTTCTCTTGACCTCCACTGTTCCTTTTAACTGCCATTTCTTAATTGCATTTCAGACTGAGGAAATGGCAATCTGAAAATGCTTAGAAGAACCCATGACTGCTGTTTTTTAGGACAAGGTTAGAGGAGTCTGGGTATTTTTAAAGCTTTGAAATTTGCATCACCTGGCCTTCCTAAAAAACTGCCCCCCATATGCCCGGGCCCCTCACAGGGAACATACTTGCGTCATTCCTGGTCCCCGCACTGCCGGTGCTGCTTCTCCCCGTGTGCAAGGAATGGGGTAAGCATATTCCCTGTGAAGGGCCCGGGCATATGGGGGGCGGTTTTTAGTATTGGATACCCCCTGTAAAGATTGAGACCTCGGTCAAAGTTATCTGGGCACTCAAATCTCATTGGGTTCCCATAATTCTGCAAGGTACTCCTTTCCTTTTTTTTCACTCCAAAATTTAAATGAAAACATAAAAAGTGTGTTTCATCTTCTGTCACATGGCCTATGTGCAGCTCAGTCCCATTGAAATGATTAGGCCTGGGCTGCAATACTAAGAACAGCCACTACACGATGTATGGCACTGTGCTTGGTGTACTGTGAGTATGCTGCAGAAGCCTCTTCAACTGATCGGCAGCAGGTGTCAGATGCCCACCGATCAGATATTGATGACTTATCCTGAGGATAGGTCATCAATGTTCTACTCCCGGAAAGACCCCTTTAACTTGAAAAGCAGTCCTCCAGCAGAATGTTTAAGCATAACAGATAAAACTTTGGCAAAGCTTCTGATTTTGGTGGGATCTGGCGACGCTCTAGTTGAACAAATATTAGTGTGTACAATCATTTACCTGAATCAACAGCATCTTTCAGTAATGTAGCCTGGAAACCAGGAAGTGATAGATTCACTCGGTCTTTACCCTCCATTTCCACAGTTATACCTAAAAGTCAAAACAAGACTGAAGTTACCTTGTTATTGTTTATTTCCAGTAATCCAAAAAATACTAATCAATTTTGTCCTAGAAAGAGGTGGTTTACAGTGTCCAACCTCTCAGGCAGAAAACTGGCTGATAATGAATATGCTGATTTATCTGACGCTGCTTCAACTTTAGATTTGGTTCGATGTCATCAAAACCATCTGCCATCTCAAAAATATCTTTCACAACATAACAATAAGCACACGTTTATACACGGCAATTCTGCTGTAGTAAATTTCACAAAACTTGCTGCTAGGAAATATTACTACATTTTTTTTTAAAATAGTTCAGAATACTGTAACAATCAATAGGAGTATACGGCCCTGCAGCCAGTAGTAGGAGCACCAGATATATAATAAAATAAAAAATTAAATTAACTTTTTGATGGTTATTATTGATAATTTATTGAGATGCATTAGTATATTCTTCTGCAGCAAATGTATTTTTGTATTGTCTGCACTTACCAGTCCCAAGGCATACAATGGTTATGTCAACAGTCTCGACCAATGATTTAATTTCTTTGGAGGAGTATGTTTTACATTGTGCATCACTGCAACCTGCAGCAAAGCTCACCTCCACTGGAAGCTTTGCAATGCCGTCTCTGAGAAGCAGGATAGATAATGCAAACATTACTGATCACATTAATTAAACAAACACTAACTGAAGCTCAATTACACGGCTACTAAATATAACCCTCAATACATATAGAAACCCAGTAATAAAGTAAAGTAGCCACCACAAGGTTTATACAAGAACCCCATACTTCACTCAAGGGCAAGTAGTCATCAAATGTGTACACAGGAGACAAGGAGCCCATTGCAAAAATTAAAATAGGTGACAGGTATTCCCTTCCTGCTTACTTAAAACCAAGGCAATTCATCTACATAGAGTCCTGAACAGATTACACTATCCTATTTGTTACTGCTAGAGACACGCAAGTCTGGTGCTCCCCCTCCATGATGCCCACAAAGCCACCATTGTACTTGACATACGCCCCTGACCATCAAGTGACAACTTTTTGAAGTATCATTAATTTTTCCTTTGCATATGTGTAGCGAAATTAGGAGATACAGTTTCTACATTTCAACCTAAAGCCATGAGATCAAAATCATCACATTTTATATTTTTAACATTTTTCTTCCTACCTGGGCGTAGAAATAAATTGAGGATCTGGATGTGGCTCATAGTCTCCAAAAAGCCCATATGCATCATCAGCAAATGGACCAATTACCTGGAAGAATAAAGTAATGACTCTTAGGCCTCATTAACATACCAGAGCTGTGTGCACAGCACATGCCGAGACAGATTCTATAGTACATATATAGTACAGATATTCTCATAGATAATGCACCAGAACTCTGATATGATTATGCAAAGTCATGCAAAGGGAATCTGTCGCCACGATTCTGAATTGTTATCTCTAGTAATACATGAGTAGTGCTGCACCTAAGGAGTCCAGATTGCCATTTTATATTTTCTCACTGCCCCCTCTTCCCCCATTGTCAGCACTCAAAGCTAAACTGAAATACTCACTCCAGACTGATGTGCTGTGCTAACATAATGGAGAGGACTCCATTGCATATGCACAGCAGTTCCAACAATGAACAGTGGTACTTGAAATTTGTGAAGCCTTTAGAATTTTCTATATTTCTGCATACATTTGACCTAAAACTACATCAGACTTTCACAAAAGATAAAGATAATTAAATCAGATGAGTAAAAAAATGTTTATTTATTAGGTGTGAGTGAGCGACATTATTTAAAGAACAAGGATTTATCAGAGTCTGATCTTTACAATATATTAAGGAAATGTATGATGACACAAACAAATGAGATTTCTGAGGACCTCAGAAGAAGGGTTGTTGATGCTCATTAGGTTGGAGAAGTTTACAAAATCATCTCTAGTTTGGACTCCACAATCCACAGTCAGAAAGAATTCAAGACTATAAATACCCTCCCCAGGAGTGGTTGACCAAGAAAGACCACACATGGAAGAGCATGGACTGTAATAGCCCGCAGGTCAGAAAAAAAACCTCAAGGTCCACCATCATGAGGACACTGAACAACAAGCAGAAATCCGTTGCTCTCCAAAAATAACATTGCTGCCGCTATGTAGTTTGCTAAAGATTACTTAAACAAGCCAGAAGGCTATTGGAACAATGGGGAGATTTATCAAACTGGTGTACAGTAAAATTGGCTTAGTTGCCCATAGTAACCAATCTGATTCCACCTTTCATTTTCCAAAGGAGCTGTGAAAAATGAACGGTGAAATCTGATTGGTTGCTATGAGCAACTAAACCAGTTCTACTTTACACCAGTTTGATAAATATCCCCCAATATTTGGATGAATGAGAGCAAAATATAACTTTTTGGCTTAAATGAGAAGCATTATGTTTGGAGAAAGGAAAACAATGCATTGCATCATAAAAACCTAATCCAATCTGTGAAACGTGGTGGTGGTAGTATAATGGTGTTGACCTGTTTTGCTGTATCTGGGCCAGGACGACTTGCCATCATTGATGGAACAATGAATTCTGAATTATACCAGAAAATTGTAAAGGAAAATATCAGGACATCTGTCTGTGAGCTGAATCTAAAGAGAACATGGGTCATACAGCAAAACGGCAACTGTAAGCACACAAGTTGTTCTATGAAAGAATGATAAAAAATAGACCTTAGTCCCTCAGAAATGTTGTAGAGGGACCTGAAGTGAGCAGATTGTGGGAGGAAACCCACCAACATAATAGAGTTGAAGCTCTTTTGTACGGAGCAATGGGCTAAAACTCCTCTAAGCCGATGTGAAGGACTAATCAACAATCAGAAATGTTTAGCTACAGTCACACCACATACTGAAAGCACAGGTTCACATACTTTTGTCATTCACAGACATGTGATAATGGATAATTTTCATCAATAAATAAAGGACCAAGTCAAATATGTTTGACTCATTTGTTTGATTAGTTTGTTTTTATCTACTTTTAAGACGTGTGAAAATCTGATTAATTAGATCAAATTTTAGGTCAAATTTATTCAGAAATATAGAAAATTCTAAAGGGTTTACAGGCTTTCAAGCACCACTACTTTAAACGCTGACAGAGGGGACATGAGGGGCAGTAGCAAAATTAAAAATTGCAATGTGGACTCCTCTGTAGCACTACTCGTGTATTACTGCAGATAATAGTCCAGGATCAATATTTGTTAGCCATATTGTCCAAAACAGAGAAAATTAGTTTTCTTACCCCAAATTTCTTCCCTTTAATGCTCTGCAAGTCCATGGGCAAAGTGTTCCCTAGGTTCTTCAGCAGAACAAAGCTCTTAATAGCAGCCTCCACAGCAAGGTCTCTATGTTCTTGACTCTGAACAGAACTAAGGTCTAAGGAGCTGTAGGGATTCATATCTGGAGGATCAAATTCTCCCAACCGCATTCTGGTGTAGAAGAGCGGGTAAAGACGTTCTTTCACAGTCTAGTAAATTATATAGACAAGTTAGTGTCTATCTTCCAGCACTAATCTATAAGAAGTGTCCCAAGTCTCAAAAGCGTTGGTTACAACAGGTTTATGTGATGTATCATTAGATATATTACAATAAGAGCCTCAAAGCAGGTAAATAAGCCATACAATATAGAAGCCTAATATTTGCTAAAATGCGATTTTGTGTGGGTGGATTCTAACAATCACTGCAATGTTTGGGTATTAACTGGACGCCATATATAGTCTAATGCAGCATACCAATTTAAAATCCTTGGCATTGAAATGTACTGTTTTTGAGCTTAACACAATTTTCATGATTCTCCGTTATTTCAATCTTTACCTCCAGTGTGATGTTGCCCAAATTTACTGCATCCTTTATTCTCATGAAAACATTGTCTATCAAACTGACAGACAGCTCCAAATTGCATCCAGAGTTCACAGAGGCTAAAGACAAACAGCAAAAATTAAGATCATGTACTTTCTTCAACTTCAAGTATGTACAGTAGCTACTGTAGTAAACCATTAAACTGGAACAATCAGATAAATCTATGATGTTCATACAGTCTTCTACAATTAAAGGGACTCAGCAGCCATACCAGACCAATGCTCTTTGCCATCTCTCCAGGTTGGCTTTGAACAAGAGGCTCCCTCTATGACAATCACATGCCCTAACAGGGCATATGTCGAGACGCTGGGACAACACCTTCAAAGTCATATCATCTGATATTAGAAATCATCAGTGAAGGTCTGTCATTTTGGAAACCTAATTATTTACAGAACCCCTTGGTGCTGGTCCTGAAAGAGATTTCTGAAACCAGTGACACCTTATCAACTATGTGTAACACAGCTTGAGGTGCCATAACTTGGCATCCCACATCACAGCTCTGGAAAGGCATTCATTTTAGTGGCACTGTGGGGCACATATAGGCACAGAGGCTATAAGTTAGAATCACCAAAACTGGGCCACTGTACTTCAGGAAAGCCATTGATTTCAATGTCAAAGTAGTTACATTTCAAATCTAAAAATTTTAATCCCTAATTCAAAGAGGAACAGAATGTATTCCCAAATAGCCCTGGCTTGTGAAAGGTCTGACAAAGGCTCAAGTTTGGTCCAAAATGTTGCAAGAACAGGGGAAAAAAATTAAACCCTATGTACTTCAATGTGAAAACTACTGTATCTTCTTACACATGTGGGAACAGAGGTCTGGCTTCCTAGTTGTGTTCCACTAATTTAGTCCCATTTCATTAGCCCCATAAATGACACAGTGAAGTACAACTCTGTGCCCTGTCACTTTATATGACCACCGAGTGTTTGAAGAACTCCTTTTTCAGCAAGCTTTACTTCTGTGCCCTCCATTACGTACCACAGGACGCTAAACAGCTATATTTTAGATGTATGTGACTCACCAATAGCTGTTTCCAGAAAGCTGCTGGTGTACTGGTGTGCTAGCATGATAAATTCAATTGCACCCTCATCACTTACAACATAGCCATTAAATCCCCACTCTGAGCGAAGGATGTCCGTCAACAGCTTTTTATTAGCACAAGCTGGAATTCCATTTACTCTGCAAAACACACAGAAATTCTGTTTACAAAGTCATCAAATAATTTGGAACCTTAAAGGGGCTTAAAGGGGAGCAGCTAATATAAATATCTGATGAGTGGGGATCTGCCCCCTGATCCCCACTAATCCAGAGAATGTGGCTATCCACTTCTCAGTTTCTGGTGGAGAAAAAACTGTACATCCAAAGTGCAGAGCGGTACAGAAACAACAAAGTGTGCTAACATGCTGTTCCTATATCTCCCATCAGGGGCGGACTGGGAACTTGAAGTGGCCCTGGAAAAAATACTAAAAGTGGCCCCGTTTTGTAGTCAGGTCCAAGTTGATGGAAGGCAGGGCCAGCAATACCATATTGTGGCACATTATATCACCCCAACAGAGCCAAATACCACAATCCATCAAAAAATACTGCCAGCAGTACAAAATACTTCCACTGGCCACCAGTGAGGAAGGCTCAGGTGGCCATCTAGGCATCGGCCCACCGGGAAATTTCCCTGTATGGCCTATAGCCAATCCACCCTTGTCTCCCATACAGATTAATGGATAGTGACTGCAAATGTGCACTTCTCTGCTGAGAATGCAGAAACAGGCATCTCCATTCTTGGGACTGGAGAGGTCCATATGGCCGATCAGTGATTCGAGGCAAATTAAATATATATGCTGATCAGTCAAAAGATTTTATTGTCAGGGCCTCCTCAACAGTATTTTAAGATGACATTATATACAGTGACAATGTAGGAAATGAACTGAGTTGTTGCCGGGCCTCATCTGAGACAGTGAGCTTGACTGGCCACAAGAGTAGGGGTTGCGAAGAACTTGTTAGGGGGGGGGATGCTGCATTCAAAAATTTGATGTGGGGCCTAGTCAGTTCCAGCTATACCACTGACCGTATTCACAATTGTACTGACAAATAGAAGGTAATGTTTTGTGTTTGGATACCCACCTGTTATAACTGCACATAATGCTGTAGGTTCCAGCTTCAACACAAGCCTGGAATTGTGGTAAAAATGTCATTCGCCAGTCTCTCTCCTCCACCTGTGGGGAACCAAAGATAAGCAGCCAAGGTGATGATCCTCCCAGTGGAATGCATTTGTAGAACGAAAGGGGCATATACTTTGGGTACTCTGGATATACTTTGCAATTGCCCCCTGTATATTGTAAAAGTAAAGGTGGATTTACATGACCCGAATATCAGGCAGATTATCGGGAACGAACGTTCCTGTGAACGCTCGTTCCTAATAACGATAGCGTCCCTCGTCATCATACAGTGAAGGAGATCGCCACATGTAAATGCAGCACTGAACAAGCAGCCAACTGTTGGGAAAGAACACTTCCTTCCCGATAATCAGCTGTACACTGCATCATGTAAACCCCGCATTATCCTGACCATTGGACCAGTGGTCTGCATACAAAGGAGTACTGGGAGAACACAGACCAGATCCTCCAGTCATCCCACCTACCCTATAAACGCCAGGCTGCTACAGCAAAAACCAGAATGCTGATGTTTCCTTCCTGCATGTATCTGCCACTATATTAATGTTCTAGATGCATACATACGGTGCACCTAGAACGTCAATATGCATATTTTGGTCCTCTACGGGATAATGGAAGAATTCTTTGTTGTTTTTACTTTTTGTAGTATAGAAATAAAACATCCTGGTGCTAACTGGAAACCATCAACAAGTTTGGTACTATAATGGTGTACTGCTGTGAATGGGCTGTTGGACTTAAAGAGGACCTGTCACCACTCCTGACATGTCTGTTTTAATTACTTCATGCATTCCCCATGTAATAACAATTCTGGAACATCTATTCTTATGTTTCCATTCTTATGTTGTGTCATCCCTTTATTATTTCTACTAGAAGTTATGAATGATTTGCCATTAGCCTTCAGTAAGGGTACAGAGCGGAGGTAACAAGTTGGGGGTGTGTATCTGCACAGTCTGAAAATGGCAGCACTGATTGGATAGAGTCAGACTGTGCAGGGACACACCCCCAACTGGTCACCTCCCCTCTGTTCCTTTACTGAAGGCTAATAGCAATTCATTCATAACTTTTAGTACAAATAATAAAGGAATGGCACAACATAGAGCCATAAGGCTAGATGTTCCAGACTTGTTATTACATGGGGAATGCATTACGCTATTAAAACAGGCATGTCAGGAGCGGTGAAAGGTCCTCTTTAAAAGGGTTGTGTCACTTTAGCAAGTGGCATTTATCATTTAGAGAAAGGTAATACACGTCACTTACTAATGTATTGTTATTATCCATTCCACCACATTATACACTGCTTGTTTCCATGGTTATGGCCAACCTACAATACATCAGTGGTGGCCACACTATAGGAAAAAGTGTTGGCCTCTCTGGTGGCTGGGACCATGGGAACTCACATACGCTAGCACTTTTTTCTATAGTGTGCAAGGTTGTCTGCTGGATTGCAGGGTGGTCGTAACCATGGAAATGATCAGTGTATAATGTGATGTAAATATGAATCCAGCCAGCACAGGAGGCGATATAGATAATAACAATACATTAGTAAGTGCCTTGTATAAACTGTCTACATGATAAATAACATTTGCTGAAGTGATACAACCCCTTTAACACAGTAACACTACTCAAAGACACATCACATTTCAATACTTAAGACAGAAGGCATTACCTTGGCATCAAAGCTAAACCTGGAAACAGGGATATTTTCGGGCCCACCATGGACATCAAAATGTTTGCAGCCGGCATTGGCTTTGATATATCGGGGATGGTCTCCCTGCAGTCCTTTCACAAAAGCTGCTGCCAGAAGTCCACTAAGGTACGGATCTTCTCCATATGTTTCCTGCAGATGAAACATTACAATATTTTATACCTTACAAAAGCACATTGTCCATGTAGATGGCTGCTAAAAGGGTCACTTACTTTATTACTTACTAATTTAAGATAATATAATTGTGTAAAGTCCCTATCAGACTGGATGATTTTGGGGCCAATTCTTGGGAACAAGCATTTATAGGAATGCCCATTCCAGATAACTTACCTGTATAATTGTGCCGCCAATAAGCAAACGTTCATCTATTGGCTGACTTGTCTCTTTCAATAGAATGAAAGATATGCAATTATCAACACGTCTCCTGTATAATGGGGGATGACTGAATGTATAGCAGGCCGATGTACATCAGCACCGATTGATGCTCTTCCTGCCAGATACATTGGGAAGTGTAATAGGGCCCTTAGGTTCTGTTCACATTTTAGTTGTGGCTTCCATGTATAACAACAGCCATGGTGTGCTGGATCCAGGGCCGTAGCTATAGAGGAAGCAGGGGAAGCGGCTGCTTTGGGGCCCGAACTTAGAAGCGACCCTCCCAGGAGGAGGACTAAAAGATTTTATTGTCAGGCCCCTTCAACAGTATTATACAATGACATTATATACAGTGACACTGTAGGAAACTAACGGAGTTGCTGCGGGGCCTCGTTTGAGAGCGTGATCTTGACTAGCCACAAGATTGGGAGTTGCATGGGAGGAAGGGGTTGCAAAGAAGTGGCTGGGTCTGTTCAAAAATTTGCCACGGGGTCCGGTCAGTTCTAGCTATGCCACTGGCTGGATTCAGTCGCATGATGGACACTGGCGATGCCCGACAGACCCCACTGACTTATAACTAGGTCCATCGGTTTGACCAAATCTGTGACAGAGCCTCCGGACCATATGAACACCACCTAAGCAGTATGTCTGAATATCATTAGAAGGTGTTCTGGTCTATGACTCCCTACCTGATTCCTGCCCCACAGAGGATGTCTCATGATGTTTATCACAGGACTGAAGCAGCTGAGTCCAGTGTGGTCATCATAGTTCCCGACTGACATGAAGTAGTTATGTTTCGCTCTGACTTCAGTGGCTGTGGCATTTGCCACCTTTATAATCAATTCAGGGCTGCAGATAAACGCTCAATATTAGATATAAACCACAATAAACACCCGAAAATATACAAAAATAGAGTTGTGTGGTAATAGTGAAAGATTTAGAGGCTAGCTGAAGGCTTCTCTCATTTAAATACCTGAATGATGCGGCCAAACCTATAGCCTGTGGGTAAGACGTGGCATAACCTGGTGCCTGGGCATCTCCCCTCAAACATTCTGTGTTCCAGTTATAAGGCTTGATACCTAAATGAGGGATAGCGGGAGCAGGACCATTCTTCAATGCGCCACCCCTCGCCATCTGTGGTTGATGAAATTAATTACAATCAGTCCAAGTATAGTCTCTAAGCATGGTAATGGAAGCACACGTTAAAGGCAATGTTCATATCACGTTGGGAAAAGCTCAGGACTCATACCTCTGGCAGAAGACTGCAACGTATCTCAATGCACAGGCGGACAGTGGGGTGCATTGCTAATTGGCTCCCACTACAGAAAAAGTATATAACTGCATTGAAAAGCATAGTTTACTACTTGTTCCATACTGAAAAAACATGATCCGCCACAACGGAGGCCAAAAGGATGCCCGCAGGTTATGGATACACCTGGAGCTTTTCCCAGAATTTACATATTCTGGAAAATGAACCATTCATTACCTGTAGCACCATTTCTTCAAGGCTTAGCCGACTGATCAGGTCATTCACACGTACGTCCCATGGCAGCGAGGGGTTCATGAAAGGATAATCCTGCCCCACACAATCTGAGAGTTGTAGTAAAAGTACGGTCAGAGACACGATGTTGGCCTTAGCCATAAACAGGGCGGTGGACTTCATGATTCAGGGCTTCACTATTATGAGCTGAAACAAGCAAATTCAATTTCTTACTGCACTGGATCAAATAAAGAAAATGCTATTAAAATGACAAAGGTACAAGGTGATCTCATACGTGTTAATGCAGACCAGTATGACAGAACAGTATTACGATTATACAGTATATGGGATGGATCCACAAAAAGACATCCAACAGGAGTCAATAGGCAAAGTATGTTATTCTATGTCTGGCTATCCGCTCAGTGTATGTATTAGCTGTTTTTTCTACTGTATGCAAACATAAAAATCTTACACTTTACGCTTAGTGCCAACTAGTGTTGAGGGAACTTTGTGTTTCAAGTTCGGCGTACAAGGTTCAGGTTTGGGTTATCTAAGAATTCTGTTATGGATTCCACCATAAGTTATGTGACGGAGCGGTGTCATTTTAGTGCCTGAGCTACTGCAACTGATGCGGTGGGACACAGGATTAGGAGGAATGGACCGAAATCCCATGGACTGTGCACAGGCATAGACCAAAATCCCATGGACTGTGCACAGGCATAGACCAAAATCCCATGGACTGTGCACAGGCATGGACCGAAATCCCATGGACTGTGCGGAGGCACGGAGCAATATCCCATGCAGGGGCATAGCTATAGGGGGTGCAGAGGTAGCAGTCGCTACCGGGCCCAGGAGCCTGAGGGGGCCCAAAGACCCTTGTGCCGCATAAGAAGACACACAGAGCACTAAGGGAAGGGGGGCCCAAGCTGAACTCTTGCACCAGAGCCCATGAGCCTTTAGCTATGCCCCTGATCCCATGGACTGTGCAGAGGTACGGAACAAAATCCCACAGAAGCGCTTTGTAGTGCTTCTGATCTGTCCCTCCGCTCTGTATCTTGAGGATTGCAGACCCATTATAGTCAATGGGTTTGCATCCGTGATACATATTGCACATGGCTGATGCCCGCTGTTTGCAGTCAGCAATACAGGCACGGGTCACACAGGTAAGTTTACACAGGTAAAAAAGAACATGTTTTTCATTCCATATTCTATTGTCCATAATAGGAAATATCTGTTAATGTAGCAATGCCTGTGAAAATGGCAGCACTGTAATAGGCAGCTTAGCACATTACACATGGGTTGACTCTTGAACTGTAGGGGGCGCCAGTAACAGGATGTCCACAGCCAGTTCATTATATCAAAATCTACTCACAACTCAGGCCCACAAAAATTACGAGCCTCCACCGAGAGACATACCTACAACGTTACTTCAGAGGGACTTCCCTTACTCAGCAGCTTCCTACCCAGCAATGACAAGGCGGAGCCGGGGGACTTCTGATTAGCGTGTTGTTCAGCTATCCACCACTAGAGGGAGAATTGCTCAAATAAACATCTTCCTGACGTTTTTTTTTATTCTGCCACTTGGTGGCGCTGATGTTTAAGTCTTACATTGGAGCATAGAATTGTACAGGAGGCTGAGCCAGTACATGATGCACATGCTGTACAGCCACAGGTCAGTGGAAGGGAAGCAGTGTACAGGCAATACTCACTATGTGCAGAAATGGTGTTTTCTAAGCCCAAATAACGAGAAAATGTACGTTAGTACAGGGTCTGCGACCAGCATGAATCACTTCATATCAGGACATTTCTCTATGCTCTATGAAATAACCAGTGATCCTCTCATCACAAGATAACCCCACAGTAGACAGAGCCTAAACCTAGGACCTCCAAAAGCTTGCTAGCCATCATTGTGGGAATAAGCGCGCCTTCACATGTGGCAGATTTTGATGCAGAAATATTTCAAGTGAAAATGGGTTCTGTTCAGCTGGATGAGACATGTACAGTACATGGATTTCTGCAAGAGCCATTCTAATTAATGAAACTGATTTCAGTTGCAGAAAATTTCTGCAACAAAATCTGCAGTGTGTGAAGGCGCTCTAAATGTCCTTGAAGCTCCTGCGCTGCTAGAAATAGCAAAAGAACAGTTCACACAGAGTTTTGTGGCATTTATTTCAATGGGAAGCAGCACGTGATTTTTTTTCCTTGAAAAAAAAATGCACACGAACGTATTTTCTTTCCGTGTCCATTCCGTTTTTTTTTGCGGACCGTATGCGGAACCATTCATTTCAATGGGTCCGCAAAAAAAGTTACTCCGTGTGCATTCTGTTTCCATATGTCCGTATTTCCGTTCCGCAAAAAAATAGAACATGTACTATTATTGTCCACATTACGGACAAGGCTAGTACTGTGCTCTATTAGGGGACAGCTGTTCCGTTCCGCAAAATACATTCCGCAAAATAAGGAATGCACACGGATGTCATCTGTATTTTTTGTGGAACGCAAAATACATATTTCATGTGCATGAGGCCTAAAGACGTAGCAGCATGCCCTATGTTGGGGCAGAATCAGTGCTGAATCTCCCATTGAAATGGATGGGAAGCAGAAAAAAACAGCACCATGCGTTTTTTTGTCCGTTTTCCAAGTCAAAAATCTTAAGCTGAAAATGCAGCTTTGTATTGAAGTGAACACCCACTGGTTAAAAAAAAAAGACAAAAAACGTGTCAAAAACACAAAAAAACCCATTTAATTAACGTGCTGAAAAAATGTGTGGACATCCCCTACATTTTCTTCTGGCAAATCTGCTGAAAATCCACAATAAAATCTGCTTCTGTTACATTGCGGTTCATAATAAAATCTTTTTTACCTAATTTTGGTGTGACATACTTCACCACTGAAAACCTGTTATATTATCCAGATTCCAAGACATAGCTCCTTCTGAGATCCTCTGAATGGGAAAAAGGGCTCATGCATACGACTGTGATAGGCCTGGGAAACACGGTCCGTGTGTTCGTAGAATCTCCTGGGCCGACTCACTTGACTCGAACTGACTTTATCATAGTAATTTGTGATACAGTTTGTATATGATCGCGGAGCTATTGCAGTGCACTGCCAAGATGATAGCACTGCGATCAGATAAAAATTGACTGTTACAAATTACTATGATATAGTCATTTCGGGTCAGGGAGCTGCAGTCTGTCCAGGAGATGCAGCAGACACATGGACCGTATACATAAGCGCTAATGTCACACATGCGGCACAGTTACACAATGTATTGGCTCTGTGGAGCCAAACGTCACCTCACCCGAAGTCGCACAAGACTTCGGTGAATGAGTACGGTATTCCTATCTGGGTATTTAAAAACAATTTAAAATAGGAATCCAAAGGTACCAAGGTACCAGCCAGTACGCAGCCCACTTCGGATTCCTATTTTAAAATGTTTTTAAATACGCAAATATGAATACAGTAGTAATTCACCAAAGTCTTGCGTGACTTTTGACAAGACGAAGTTTGGCTCCATGGAGCCAATATGTTTTAATGCTCTACGAAAACAGCATTAACACTAAAGTTTTTGAACAAATCAACTTCAGATCTATGATCCAAAGCTCGATTCGCTCAAGCCTAGTCTCAGCTGTCTAGGACATACCGTTCTTGAGATATTACCAAAAAATGTATAAGCCAATAGAAGCTTGCAGGTTCTGCACTCATATCCTAGCTGCCATATACATGGTCACATAACCCTTATTAGCCAATAGAAGCTCACAGCTCCTTCAGTCTTGACATACACACAGTTTTACAACAGGTATCCTTAACAACTCAGCCATTTTTCTTCACTGTTATATGTCATTGTTAAGGGAGCTGACTGTTAAGGGGGCATGGTGCTATGGAGGTCACTGTTATGGGGGTGGGGTGCTGTGGAGGTCACTTTTAAAGGGAACCTGTCAGCTCCGAAACACCCCCTGAGCTAGAGTAAGCGTTGTATAGTGTAACTGGTGCTGAATCCAAATATGCAAGTTTTATCTTCATACTCACTTCCATTCCGACGCTGTGCTCCCACAAACCTGCAGTAAAATGCACTCATTGGACTCCGGTGCTCACTCACATAATGGAGAGGACTCAAAGAAGAGTCCTCTCAGTGCATTTTACTGCAGGTTTGTGGGAGCACAGCGTCAGAATGGAAGTGAGTATGAAGATAAAACTTACATATTCGGATTCAGCATCACTTACACTATACATGTCTTATTCTAGTTCAGGGGGTGTTTCGGAGATGACAGGTTTCCTTTAAAGGTGCAGGATGCTGTGGAGGTCACAGTTAAAAGTGCTGGGCACTGTGTAGGTCATGTTATGTGGTACAGTTAATAAATAAATAAAGTGTGCAACTGATGGGGTATATAGGGTTATTAGTGGTTTCCTTGTTAAAAAAAAAAAAATGAGGGCATGGATTGGCCTCCTGGGAACCCTAGGAACAAACACAACAATATGTCTTACTTGGGCAGCGCTGGGTGCTTTTTCTAGTTGACCATAAATACCGGGATTCGCCCAGACAAAAATTGCTACATTCAAAGCTTTTGTCTGGCCAAATCTCAGCATTTATGCTTTGGAGCCCCCAGTACCCTTGGCAGTCAATGGAGCCGGCAGGCAAGTGGCACAAAATGGCTATCCTGGATCCAGATGACTCCCGCATTTTGTTTTCTGCTGGGACAGCCTGCCGAATTGCTGTGCTGCTTGTGTGAAAGTACTGTAGCCCTACTTGCATTTACTTCAAGTAAAGATAAGTGACTTTCTATAGTTATTTGAGTGACTTTTTGATTACTTTTTATAACATTTTTTGTTGGAGGTGAAGCGACCAAAAAACAGCGAATCGTCCATTTTGGCTTTTTTTCAGTTTTGCCATTTGCCATATGGGATAAATACCCACACCGCTTCCGGGTTTTTGCTTGTTCAGAATTGTTAAAAGTTAGCGATCGGCAAACCAAGCACACATGCTGCAGTTCAGCCAGATTTATAGGTACAAATCTGCTGACAAGTTGTGTACTGATAAAGTGTGACTGTAACTTTTATTAACAACTGCTCAAGCAGTGTATACACTCATACTAAGTGCCTATAGTCTGCTAGTATATAAAAAAGAAACATCATTGGTATCACCACATCCAGAAATGTTAGAACTATTAAAATCTAAAAATATTTATCATGTGTAGTGAACGCTGTAACGTAATTTTAAAATTGAAATGGAGGATTTGCTGTTTTTTGGCCACTTTGCCCCCCCCTAAAAAATATGAATAGAAAGTGATCAAAAAGTGTATGTTGTCTTATGTACGGTGCCAATAAAAACGACAGCACTTCCCACAAAATATCTGCCCTCAAACAGCTCTGGAGATGAAAATATTGGTGTCAGAATATGGTAATGCCAAGACATTTTGTTATAGGTTTTTATTTTTTTAAAGAATAAAAACATAATCGAAACTGTATAAATTTGGTATCTCCATAATCGTACTGACCCGCAGAATAATGTCACATTACACCGTGAAGGCCATGAAAATAAACCCCAAAAATATGATAAAAAGCTGAATTTTTTTCTTTTTCACTGCAGTTTTTCCCATTTCCCAGTATGAGCAATGGTACCTGTAGATGAAATGTTGCCATTAAAAATACAATTTGTCCTGTAATAAATAAGCCCTCTTATGGCTATGTGAATGGAGAATTTAAAAAAGCTCTTGGAATGCAGAAAGGAGAAAACAAAAGTACAAAAATGGAAATTGTCCTGAGTTTTAAGAGGTTAAAGATGGGATGTCACCTCTCCTGAACTGTCTGTTTTAGTAAATCATTATATTCCACATGAAATGACAATTCTATTCCTATGACACTATGTTGTGTCGTTCTTACTAGACGTTTATGGATAAATTACCAACTGGGTATTACCAGTTGGGGATGTGTCCCTGCACAGTCTGACACTGTGCACTGTGCTTATGGTGCAGACTGTGCAAGAATAATAGAGAAATGACACAACATACAGTTTTAAGAAAAGATGCTGCAGAATTATTATTTTATGTTAGGATTGTTGACAGATCCTCTTTAGGGTGCCTTCACAAGTGGTGGAATATGTCGCCAGAAAATCTGCAGGGGCAGATTTTTACAAAGGTGAGATTTATTGTGGATTACATTGCGGCAACTGTAGTTTTTATGTCAGAAGAGCTGATCTTTTTGTGATCTGGTTCAGACTACCAAAACATTCAGAAGTGGAATGACTGATACCACCTTTAAGATTCAGGATTTTATCAATTGCTGCACGAAAGGCGTGATTTATTTAATCACCTGTCAGTGTGGCCTCCAATATCAGTTACTGGCTTTTTGTCCTGGGTCAGTTGGAGGTCAGGGAGTTGGTCACATGACCCAGCTACAATAAGAAGAGAGGTTTTTACTCACAGAAACAGTCACTGATAAAAAAAATGACATTCACTACAGATTATATGCACCTTTCTAAGGCTACTTTCACACTAGCGGCAGGCCTGATCCGGCAGGTGAAGGGTGCTGCCGGATCAGGACTGCCGCAGCGACATGTGTGGAGCCGGAACCGCGCTCCGGCCCCACACATGTCACACAGTACATACATACACACACACAGACACACACACATATACACAGACAAATACACATACATACATACTTACATGCTCCTGGCAGGTCTTCAGAGCAACGGAGAAGCAGGACGGCTCACACAGATGACGATTCCCCACAGCGCCCTCTGCTGGGCGCCTGGTGGAATCATCACCTGTGCGCGCCGTCCTGTCCCTCCGACGCTCTGAAGACCTGCCAGGGTGCATGTAAGTATGTATGTGTATTTGTATGTGTATATGTCTGTGTATGTTTATGTTTATGTGTATGTCTATGTCTGTATGTGTGTATGTGTAGCCGGATCCGTCATGAACTCCATTGAAAGTCAATGGAGGGCGGATCCGGTTACCATTGTGGTCACACCAGACGGATCCACCCCCATTGACTTGCATTGGGGGTCATTCCGGATCCGTCTTGGTGCGGATGCCTGGACCGGAGAGCAAACCGCAGCATTCACATTGAAGGCATCAAAACTATGAATTAACACATGTGGAATTATATACTTAACAAAAAAGTGTGAAACAACTGTAAATATGTCTTATATTCTAGGTTCTTCAAAGTAGCCACCTTTTGCGTTGATTACTGCTTTGCACACTCTTGGCATTCTCTTGATGAGCTTCAAGAGGTAGTCACCTGAAATGGTTTTCACTTCACAGGTGTGCCCTGTCAGGTTTAATAAGTGGGATTTCTTGCCTTATAAATGGGGCTGGGACCATGAGTTGTGTTGGGCAGAAGTCAGGTGGATACACAGCTGATAGTCCTACTGAATAGACTGATAAAATTTGTATTATGGCAAGAAAAAAGCAGCTAAGTAAAGAAAAACGAGTGGCCATCATTACTTTAAAAAATGAAGGTCAGTCAGTCCGAAAAATTGGGAAAACTTGTGAAAGTGTCCCCAAGTGCAGTCGCAAAAACCATCAAACGCTACAAAGAAACTGGCTCACATGAGGACCCCCCAGGAAAGGAAGACCAAGAGTCACCTCTGCTGCGGAGGATAAGTTCATCCGAGTCACCAGCCTCAGAAATTGCAGGTTAACAGCAGCTCAGATTAGAGACCAGGTCAATGCCACACAGAGTTCTAGCAGCAGACACATCTCTACAACAACTGTTAAGAGGAGACTGTGTGCAGCAGGCCTTCATAGTAAAATAGCTGCTAGGAACCACTGCTAAGGACAAGCAACAAGCAGAAGAGACTTGTTTGGGCTAAAGAACACAAGGAATGGACATTAGACCAGTGGAAATCTGTGCTTTGGTCTGATGAGTCCAAATTTGAGATCTTTGGTTCCAACCACTGTGTCTTTGTGCAACGCAGAAAAGGTGAACGGATGGACTCTACATGCCTGGTTCCCACTGTGAAGTATGGAGGAGGAGGTGTGATAGTGTGGGGGTGCTTTGCTGGTGACACTGTTGGGGATTTATTCAAAATTGAAGGCATACTGAACCAGCATGGCTACCACAGCATCTTCCAGCGGCATGCTATTCCATCCGGTTTGCGTTTAGTTGGACCATCATTTATTTATCAACAGGACAATGACCCCAAACACACCTCCAGGCTGTGTAAAGGCTATTTGACCAAGAAGGAGAGTGATGGGGTGCTACGCCAGATGACCTGGCCTCCACAGTCACCAGACCTGAACCCAATCGAGATGGTTTGGGGTGAGCTGGACCGCAGAGTGAAGGCAAAAGGGCCAACAAGTGCTAAGCATCTCTGGGAACTCCTTCAAGACTGTTGGAATACCATTTCAGGTGACTACCTCTTGAAGCTCATCAAGAGAATGCCAAGAGTGTGCAAAGCAGTAATCAAAGCAAAAGGTGGCTACTTTGAAGAACCTAGAATAATCCGAAAAAGAAAAAACATCCAGTGAGCGGCAGTTCTGTGGGCGGAAATGCCTTGTTGATGCCAGAGGTCAGAGGAGAATGGGCAGACTGGTTCGAGCTGATAGAAAGGCAACAGTGACTCAAATTGCCACCCGTTACAACCAAGGTAGGCAGAAGAGCATCTCTGAACGCACAGTACGTCGAACTTTGAGGCAGATGGGCTACAGAAGCAGAAGACCACACCGGGTGCCACTCCTTTCAAGCTAAGAACAGGAAACTGAGGCCTACAATTTGGCACAAGCTTCATCGAAATTGGACAGTAGAAGATTGGAAAAACGTTGCCTGGTCTGATGAGTCTCGATTTCTGCTGCGACATTCGGATGGTAGGGTCAGAATTTGGCGTCAACAACATGAAAGCATAGATCCATCCTGCCTTGTATCAACGGTTCAAGCTGGTGGTGGTGGTGTCATGGTGTGGGGAATATTTTCTTCGCACTCTTTGGGCCCCTTGGTACCAATTGAGCATCGTTAACATATTTCAGTTGTTTCACACTTTTTTGTTAAGTATATAATTCCACATGTGTTAATTCATAGTTTTGATGCCTTCAGTGTGAATCTACAATTTTCATAGTCATGAAAATACAGAAAACCCTTTGAATAAGAAGGTGTGTCCAAACTTTTAGTCTGTACTGTATATATAGTGATTTAATACTAATGATCCCCAACTAGCTAAAGATGCACTATATATGTGATATACCTATATAATTGAGGGCCTCTGTACTTGTGGCCCATCTACGTACAGACATTCAGTTTTTATATCTCATTATTCCTAATTACCTTATTATTTTCTGAGCCATTTCCCTATTGTTTTGCTAGGGTAGCATCCTCCACGTAAATGTTCCTCTTTGTAGTAGTGTATTATTGTGAGTTAACTTATGGGACTAGCGCATACCTTACATGTGAGAGGTCATCTGATCCATGCTGCGGGCCATTGCCTAGCAGCATGGACGCTTTGTGATCTCTCCTCCCCACGCCTCCACCTCCACTCTGATGCGGCCGGGCGGTACTCACGCGCCCGATCATGTGCCGATGACGTCATCGGCGTCCTCGGACACAGGAGGATGGTGCGAGGTCAGTATCTATTTAAATCAGTATGCTTATATCAGTTGGACCAATTTTAACTCTAGGCAGTGCTTTTTTTGGGCAGATATCAATCCCACGGAAGGTGCAGGTGGCCCCGTCTTCTCAACATAACTATTATTAGTGGACCAATTACGTCTTGCTTTACTGTATGTCCCCTGATGAGTGTGGGGCAACCAAACCCCATGAAACGTGTCGGGACAGCGGGGTAGTTTTTTCTGTCACTTTTTTCTTTTTAGTTTAACATTTTTGGGGTTCAGGTGTATTATTTACATTCCTTTCCCCCTTTGTATTCCCTGACAGGGTATACATTAGGGCTTTTAAATAGGGTCAGGTTACGGACGGAGCCTCCCTTTTCGGGGCGATGACTCCGTATTTAGGAGGCTATTAGGGTACAATAGTCCCGATAGGGCATTGCTAGGGATAGAAATCACTTGTTCCCTTGCTCCCCGTTCTGAGTACCGCCTGAACAAGCCCGCCCATGGATGAGTTACTTTCCACGATTGTGTGTTCATCACTGTACCGGTAAGACCGTTCCAATCTTGGAATTTAATCTTTGATTTTTTTTTTTGTTATTTGTCTGATTGATTTTTAGATACGAGATATTAAAAGCTAAGTGTTAAGTTTCTTTTTGAGCATACTTCCCCCTCTTTTTGTTTATTCATTACATTCATTCAGCAATCATTGTTTGTTGGCAGCTCATTGTCCTGTGAAGATGGGATGCACTGCCGACAACTTGCAAAGTGAATGGGGGATGAATGATCATAACAATGATCCTTGTTCCCCTTTCGTCTTGCATCAGGCCATGTGAAAGGCACTTTAAACCTGTATATCGTCAATTGTACTTGTTTACTGCCCAGCTTCGGCTCCTGAAAGAGGACGCTATGATACAAGATCATGCTTCCACTAGAAATTTCATAGTTAACCTTGCCATATTACAGGAATTCTGAAGTTAAAATACATTTTTAGATATTACTTTTTTTAAGAAGTAAAGGCAGCTAATGAGAACATTGTCACCTAAGAGGTTATTATTAAACCCATACATCCAATCCTATTGATGTGATCGCTGTCAGGCAGATCTCCATATATCATGTTATGACCTCTAACCTCACAGCTCTGAGCTTGGACTGTCATAGAGCTCCTGACATTTATTAGTATAGCTAGCATGTTAATCACTAGAAAGCTTTAACAAGGTTGACACAGACATAGTCTGAGTGAGAAAGGTCAAACAGCTATCATACCATAAATCAGTCTATTGCATAAAGGGGCTGTCCCACAAATCAATATTAAGTTTCTCTGTTAGCTCATGCAAAATATAACAGTTAGTCAACTAGAATCCTTTAAAGACAAGTAAATGCTCCTATATGTAGACATTGCTGTTACATACTTGGGATGACTGTGTTTTTTAACAGATTTTTTATCTCATGTACATCTTTCCTACTCTTTTTTTTAGTTTTGCTCTCTTACCACTATGGTTTGATTACATCCTGTATGTAGCTCTTTCTGTTGCTGTATCCAACCAAACCCATGATGCACTTCTTTCTTAGCCACAGCTCCAGCACCGCCCCTAACAACACCAAGTTAGTTTATAGCTCCTACCACCCAGTAGTTTCATAGATACTCCCCTATCACTGCCCCTAACACCCAGCTAGTTTATAGCTCCTCCCACCCAGCTAGTTACATAGATACTCCCCTATCACTGTCCCTAACAACACCTAGCTAGTTTATAGCTTCTCCCACCCAGCTAGTTACAGACACTCCCCTATCACTGCCCCTAACAGCACCCAGCTAGTTTATAGCTCCTCTCACCCAGCTAGTCACATAGACACTCCCCTATCACTGCTCCTAACAACCCCCAGCTAATTTATAGCTCCTCCCACCCAGTAGTCACATAGATACTCCCCTATCACTGCCCCTAACAACACCCAGCTAGTTTATAGCTCCTCCCACCCAGCTAGTTACATAGACACTCCCCTATCACTGCCCCTAACAACACCCAGCTAGTTTATAGCTCCTCCCACCCAGTTAGTTATATAGACATTGCCCTATCACTGCTCCTAACAACCCCCAGCTAGTTTATAGCTCCTCCCACCCATCTAATTACATATAGACACTCCTCTATTACTGCCCCTGTTGCTGCTTTGACATGTCTATGGACATAATATTCTAAGAAATAATATAGAGCTGCACTGACATATCAGAAAGGCAGCAGGAGATTAGGGAGGTAAAAAGGTGGTTCAAGAGCTGGAATGAGGGGTTTGAGTTCCTGGAGAACTGTAACCACTTCTCTGTCGGCTATAGGCTCTATCATAGGTATAGGCTGCACCTCAATGGGGAAAGTGCAACTGTGTTGGGGAGAAGATGGCTAGAAGGTTGGAGGAGTGGTTAAACTAGGGACTGGGGGAGAGTAATTACATTATAGGAGAGGAAGATAGTGCAAATAGAGTCCTGGGGCGAGATAATGAAACTGGGGGAGGAATGGGGGGAGGGATTAAAACAGTTCATAAGGAAAGGTGTAGAGTAAAAAATATCCAAAAACACTAATGCTAGAAACCTGACTAATAAAACTGGTGAACTGGAATTGTTCATAGTACTGTTTGAAGAGGACTACGATATAGTGGGAATAACATGGGTTGATGATATCTATGACTGGGCGGTTAACGTACAGGGTTACAGTCCTTTTAGAAAGGATCGTAAAAACCAGAGAGGGGGAGGGGTCTGCCTTTATGTAAAGTCCAGTCTAAAGTCCACACTCCGGGAAGATATAAGTGAGGGAAATTAACATGTGGAGTCACTGTGGATAAGAAATACATGGATGCAAAAACAATAAAATACTATAAAACAATAAAATAACAATAAAATACTGCTAGGAGTTTGATAAAAGCCTCCGAACATACCAGAGCCCACAGAAAATCTAATACTAAAGGAAATAGACAAGGCGGCAAATCATTATGAGGTTGTTATTATGAGGGACTTCAACTACCCAGATATTGACTGGGAAACTGAAACCTGTATATCTCATAAAGGAAACAGGTTCTTGGCAATAACCAAAGACAATTACCTTTCCCAACTGGTTCAGGACCCGACTAGAGGGACAGCCACACTGGACTTAGTACTAACCAACAGACCTGACAGAACGACAGATGTGCAGGTTAGGGGACACCTGGGTAATAAATGACCATAAAAGAATAACCTTCCAATTGTCATTCAAAAAAGTGTTTGTTCAGGTAGGCAAAAAAACACTGAACTTCTGAAAAGCAAAATTTGACCAACGTATAGAGGCTATTACTTTCACTAACTAGGAAAATATGCTGAAAAATAAAAATACAGACACAACATTGGATATTTTCAAAGCATCCTAAACTCTCATTGTGAGAGGTACATAGCTTATGGGAATAAAAGGGTGAGGAAGAAGATAAATAGAAATGTAACGGGAGCATTAAATGACAAAAAGCATTTAAATCTAGGGATGAGGGAGGAGTTGTAGAGGGTGCTGAGGAGAAAGTAAATTTAGCAAATGTTTTTCCACTGTATTCACTGAGGAAAATAAAATATCAGATGAAATTCAGTGTCTCAAAATAAACTCCCCATTAAGTGTGGACTCTTTGACCCAGACAAAGAAAAAAGACAAATCACCTGGTCCCGATGGCATATACCCCCAGATTCTAAGAAATTTACTGGAATCTATAATGACAGGGTCTGTTCTACAGGATTGGTGGTTAGTAAATATAGTGCCAATATTGAAAAAGGGTTCAAAAACTGAGCCTGGAAACTATAGGCCGGTAAGTCTAACATATGTTGTGGGTAAACTGAAGGTTTTCTAAGAGATACTATCCTAAAGTATCTCAATGAACATAAGCATACAAAACCATATCATATTCATTTTATAGAGTGACTCTAGTAATAGTTCTTATATTATATGTTTGCAGAGTGCTGTTACATTGTGTTGGCTTTTACTTTTGTAGTTTCAGCAATGTGCAACAGCATTTGTACTTTCTTTTGCAGTTGGTGCTGACTAACTTTTGTCTTTTGTTTATGGCAAGGGACCTTACTTCTCTGGAAGGAATTCATTGCACAAGTCCCTGCCACACTTTGATATAAACTGGCAATTTGTGTCTTAATGTGCACCCCTCAGTTTGGGAATTGCAGTTTGAGTTAAATTGGTTGTGCAGGGGTTTTTATACTAATGACCTATCCTAAGGATAGGTTATCAATATCAGATTGGCAGGGGTCTGACACCCAGGACCCCTCCCGATCAGCTGTTCGAAGAGGAGGCAGTGCTCCATGCTAGAGCTACTGCCCATTGTCTCAGAAGCGAATGTAATTACAAATACTTGCTCTATTCATTTAAAGAGTGAGTACTTGTAATTAAGCTACACCACCTCTACAGGGGAGACGATGGGCAGTGTAATGGAAAGGAAGCAGCTCTCGTCTGGAGAGCCATCTCCTCTTCAAACAGCTGATCAACAGGGTGCTGGGAGTCTGATCTCTGCCAATCTGATATTGATAACCTATCCTGAGGATAGGTTAACAACATGAAGCTCCTCGACAACCCCTTTTGGAACCTAATTTCATGCCTATGTTTACTTAGAAAGACTGTAAAGAGTATATAGAGAGAGATACTGGAAATACTACTACCTCCATCACTGAGGTGCCTGTATGGTGTCATTGTGGAAATTCCTGTTCTGTGAGATACTTTTGAACTGCCATTTTGGCACTAATTGTACTACAGCTTTCATTATCCACTCAGTAAAGAGACTTTATTGCAGCCCCCGGGCCTGATCATTGTTTCGATACTCCGTAGGTCCTGCCTCCACCTACCTGGATTGCACCCCCAACAAACATCCACCATCAAGGCTACCCCAACTACCACCAGGCAGGAGCCCTAATACCAGGGTGTCTCCCTAGGGAAGAAAGGGTGCACCCTCCATTTGCTGCAAGGCCTCAGACAATACCAGAGGGAGGACCACCACTGTGAATGGTGAATACTAATACCCATCTCAGGGCTATAACTACCACTCCTATACTCCTATGTTTTTTTCAGCCTTACAAACTATTAGGGTCATTTATCAAACTGGTGTAAAGTAGAACTGGCTTAGTTGCCCATAGCAACCAATCAGACTCCACCTTTCATTTTTCACAGCTCCTTTGGAAAATGAAAGGTGGAATCTGATTGGTTGCTATGGGCAACTAAGCCAGTTCTACTTTACACCAGTTTGATAAATGACCCCATATTTTACTCCACCAATTAGTCATCTCCTGTCATGTGGATAGAGGATAACTTGAAAACTTGGCATAACCCCTTTAATAGATGTAGAATGAAATAAATCTATATGACACATTGTGCTCAGCGATTCTGAATTGTTATCTCTTTTATCTGACACAAAATGGAGTACCGCACAGCTACTCATCGTTCAAATGATAAGCTAAAGTTATTAAATAAGTATAAGCGCATAGTAAATTGCATTGGAATATGAATTAATATACTGTATATATCAAATATGACACAACTGTACATGTTACACAGTAAAGTCTAATTATTAAAGGGATTGCCTGATAAAACTAATCTTTAAATACCCTCTTAACAAAGATGATCTAAAATAGACAAAGAAACTGCATCAGTTACCAGAAGACATATGTAACTGACATACACTTCAGTTGATCAGGAGCATGTTGATCGAACAATAGTTTTGGTGGTGTTTGCTGTAATTGATATTTTTTCTATTTTACATGAGATAAGGTATGCAGCTGGCTGACAAATCCTGGTGTGTTTGCATATTATTTAATAGCACAGTAATACAAACATAATACAACAAAACTATCAAATATTTGGAATGAAGATAGGCACAATAGAATGTATTCTTGTTAGAAAATTACTCTAGGTACAGATATAAAACATCCACAAGCATAAATATCTCAACATTTCTATGACTGGCATTAATTCACACAAATTCACAACAATCTACTGTGATTACATCATTTCAGTTGGAAATCAGGTACATTTGAATAATATAAGTACAATTTTAGTTAAATGGTGGTTTCTAATGAAAAAAATCTCTTTTAATTAAAAGGGCATCTGTCAGAAGATTTGTCCCTATGAAACTGGTTGGCCTGTTGAATGTGTGCTTGGCAGCTGAAGACATCTGTGTTGGTCCCATGTTCATATGTGCCTGCATTGCTGAGAAAAATGATGTTTTAATATATGCAAATGAATCTCTAGGAACATCGGGTAATTGCCATTATGCCTAGAGCCTCTGCTCTCTCTGCATCTGCTGAGCCCTCTACACTTTGATTAACAGGGCCAGGCATGATCAGGTTTACACTGCCCAGCCCTGCCAAACAAAGTGGAGAGGGCACAGCAGTTGCAGAGAGATCAGAGGCTTTAGATGTAATGGCAACACCCCCGTTGCTCCTAGAGGCTCATTTACATATATTAAAACATGGGGCATGGTAGTAGTCCGACATTTGAGTCGGTTTACTTTATCGGGTGGTTTTGCTTTGGATTAAATTTACTGCTTGGATTTTACCTTTATAGCAATTTCCAAATGTTATTAAAATACCTCTCAGGTTTTTCCATTCAATTTATAGAATCTTTAGGAAACTCATATGGCAGGAAGGCTCACCACGTTTGAGACTGGAGACACTTCAGAAGAGTAAGACGTAAGATGGGGGAGTAGGCCTTCCGAATGCCCTTGGGATCCCCAAGGCCGGCTATTGAGGTACCCAATCTATATGAAGCATTAGAGGCAGATAAGTTAAAAGTGTCGGGTCGGGCATTTCCATACCATACATCTTCTGCAGCCCATGCCTTCCGAGCTGACCATGACGATGGTATCATAATCATCTACATCAAAATAAAGTTATTGCCCTTATAGATCGGGGGGATCCCTAATTTAACAGGCTATATTCGACCTGGTTCTGAAGGACTACCCGGTACGCAGCAAGGAAAGGTGGGAAGCAGAGGTGGGGCCCCAAGAGGAAAACCAATGGCAGGAGATATTAGAAAGTATCCCACAGCTCTCACTCAGTGAAGTCCATAGGTTGTCACATTTGTATCTGATTCACAGGGTTTATAAAACCCCTTAATTCTTATTTGATATTGGACTCCGCTCGGATTTCCAAGTGTCCCCTGTGTGGGGGGTGGGCGGGTATGTCGCATATGCTGTGGTCATGCTCGGCTCTGGAGGGCTTTTGGCACTTTGTGATACAACTCATTAATTCCTTATATGATGTTACATTCAATGTGGCCCCCTTTGTATGTGTATTGGGATATGTGGAGGACCTGATAATTACTGAGCCTGGTAGGGTGGCGGTGGCCAGAATGTTATATATGGCTCACAAACTGATTGCTCAACATTGGCTGGATGAGTGCAGCCCGAATACATAGCCAAGTTTAACTGGCTACTTAACCTGGAGCGGGGAGTTTATAGGAAGAGGGGGGCCCTAACTAAATTTGAGAAACTTTAGGCTCCTTGGATCGACACCTCTGGGTTAGCGTCCCGGGAACTTCATAGATATCGTCTGGGTCTGGTGTTATGGGTACTACTGCTGTCACTTTGTATTTGTGATTGGCTCCGTGATGTAGCTCAGTGTATGCTTTCCTCTTATTTAGTGGAGGTGAGCTGTGCCTGGCAACAACTGAAATTATTGCAGAACAATTCTACTGGTAATTTCCTGTGCACTGAAGGTAGTTGTTACTACGTATTTTGCAGTGATGGCGACGTCACAAGATGGGACTGTGGCAGATGGAGAGCATCTTCTGGTCATTTTGTGGAGGGAATGGGGTTTCGGGAGTTTCTGTTTTGTTAATTTATTAAAATATTAATAAAAAAGACTTAATTTAAAAAAAAAAGTGATATATTTTAACTCAGATCTATTTTCCTTGAATGATCTCTGTATAAATGAATTATATTATATCATACTATACGCTTTTAATCACTTTTAATATGAGAAGATTTTAATTATTTTTTCATCTATTTAACTGTGTTGTGCTTATTATTATTTGTGCCTATACTAATGAAATTAATTTATATTGCACTGATTACTTCTAGTGTGGTTACTTATTGTTTTATAATAACTCCATATGCTTTGTATTGGTTACATATGCTAAGCACACATGCAACAGGTCAGCCAGTTTCACAGATACAAATCTAATGACAGACGCCCTTTAAGATCCATGCAGTTTTATATTTGACTTATTTGACTTTTATATTGGATATACATGTAGATACAAAATTAAGTTGTCACTTCACATAAATGTGTTTCCAATAGTCTAAGGTAAAAAGGTCATTTGGAAGAGATAAATATGAATAACGTTGTCTTGTTGTCTCGGTGGTTAATCTTCATCTGTTATCACCCACAAAAATCTTGGATATCATAAATTATTACCATAGCAATACAGAACATTTGAGAGTTTTAGCTTTCATAGTCTGGTTCTAAAAGATCCATTTTCCAAGAGTCTGAGTGGGAGAGACTTCCAGTTCATGTTGACCCAAGGGGCATGACATTGCCTGTAGCACCATATTTCAACACACTCAAGAAGAAGTATGTATGAGCAAATTGAGGAGTACGTGCCTATGTATGATATAACCACTTTTAAGTTCTTGGCTTCCCTGAGAGACCACCCCAGACAGATGTAAATTTTTATATGAATTGGTTTCAATTATTAGATATGGATATCGACATGCCTAGCATGACCTTTATTTCCAGAAGATGCATTAGTTGATTGGTTGATCTAGTTGCGAAATGGCATTGGTATATCATCCTGAAGAAGTATCATTTGTACTTCATACCTCACACAAGAAAAGTACAGTGCAGATAAAAATGTGAAGCCCATTCTTTACCATGTTTCAGTTCAACATTTCCACCTTATACTCTTGTAAATTGATTTCTGATGATAAAGAGACACTGGTCAGTTTGCATGATATAGTCATCAATACATGGCCATTACTGGTCCAGACCATTTTAGGTTTATTTTCCATTCCCAGAAGAAAGATATAATTCTTATCCGTGTTAAAACCCAAAGCGACAACCAGCTCAGTAGTCTATAGGACGGATCAACATGGAGACAGACTTCAGGCCATGGCTGGGTCCCTTCCAATAATGCCACTTGATACTATTGTACTTAGGTGGACCAGATCCACTTTTGTAATAGATGCCGTTCAAATTGGATGGGCCACAGGCATCAAACCACCAACCTAGAGAAGGATAAATCATTGTTAGGAGAGGTAACACAAACATTCATGTTAATGACTTTCTGGAAATTGTATATTACAAAATTTGGGTATATAGTAATATACATAAATGGTATTATGCAGTGCATACATTGTAATGTGAGATTTATGTGAATATTCATATTTTATTGCATTATGCACTACTGAAAAAAATGTACTACTTCCTGTAGGGACCCATGAACTTCCAACAAGCACTTATAGTTCAGCTGTAGGGATGAGCGAATTGATTCGTACAAATCGATTCGTTTATCAAACCGACTTCTTGGGCTGGCTCCGCTGCTCAAGAGGCTCCCCCTTGATTGACAGGGCCGGACACCCAGAAGTGTAGTGGCGCCACTCTGGTAGCAGAGCAGAACCTCTGCTCTTTTGCCACTATTTCATATAATATATATATATATATATATATATATAGATTGACAGGCCCAGGGAAAATGTCCAGCCTTGTCAATCAAGGGGAGGGGGAGGCGTCTTGAGCAGCGGGGCCAACCCTTGCTTCGCAAGAATCTATTTGCTCACCTATATTGAGGTTTCATTTCTTAAGCTACACTGGAAAGCTAGGGAATGAATTAGAAGGACAGACCTACAGTTAGACTAGATTTAGTGTAAACCTAGTCTAAGGGTTCACATTTGGTTATGGAAAGATTAAGAAATATTAAATATGCTTGGGTAGGAGTGGCATATCATTCTATGTACACCTCCTCATCAAGAGGTGTAAGTATCTTAGTACATAGGAATATACCTTTTCAATTGATTATAAATGAGATAGATGTGGAGGGTAGATATGTCTGCCTATTATGTAAGATCTATAATATACAGTGTATTGTAGCGGCAATTTACATTCCACCACCGTTTGATGAAAAAGTGTTTAATAAGGTGTTATGTTTTATTTACTCATGTCCACTATGTCCATATATTATCCTGGGGGATTTTAATAGATATGTACATCCGTACTGGGATAGGTTTACCGTCTCACAATCCTTGGAGAATAATTCACCTACTCGGTTTTTAACTCAGAGTTAAAAATTCAGAGTAGGACTTTTTCATGTTATTCAGCTACTTATAAACTTTCGAGAATAGATATGGCATTGGGTAATGAGCAAGTGTTAATGATGTGCTGTGATGCGTCCTACCCGACACGTGGTTTTTCTGATCATTCACCACTAAGAGTGTGCTGTAATTTTAGAGGAATGGGGAAGGGAGAATAGATGAGAAAGCCCTGGAAATTAAATCCCCACTGGCTTACAGTTATCCCAATGGATAGGATTGAGAATGAACTGAAAGGGTTCTTTGTAAATAATATTGGCTCAGCGGATCCGTTTGCTGTCTGGGATTCTATGAAGGCGTGGTTAAGAGGCATACTAACTCAACAAATTAATAGGATTACGCGCCAAACTAGCATCCTTGGTAGCAAACTTAGAAATCAACTAGATCTAGCTGAAATAGAAATGATTGCGGAACCTAATGCTATAAGAAGTGAGATCTGGCAGAAAGCCCAGAAGGAGTATCAAAAATTCCAAATGGACCTGGCAATACATAAGAGGTCTTTTATCCATACGAGACACTATGAGAGGGAGAGAAAACAGGTAGATTATTGGCGGAGCTGGCGTGGGACCGGATAGTATACCATGTGTCTCTTCTATGTACGTGGATGGGGGGAATGTAACATACTGTATGATCAGGGAGAAAGATTAGATATATTTTGGAGGTACTATACTTTGTTGTATTCATCTAGAAGTGAGAAGTCTGTAACTGAGATATCAAAATATCTACGGGAAATAGTACTTCCGAAAATATCCAAGGATAATAAAGAAATGTTAGATGCTCCAATTAGGATTGAAGAACTGAAGGATGCACTAAACCAAATGTCAAATGAAAAATCCCCTGGGGTGGATGGACTCCTGGTAGACCTATACAGATCCTTGAGCAATATTCTACTTCCTGGATTGATGGAGGTGTATAATGAATCTCTGAGAAGAGGATTTCTTCCTACATCAATGCAGGAAGCAATAATAGTAGTATTGTTAAAATCGGGTAAGGATGGCCAACTCCCGGAGTCATATAGGCCAATTTCCTTATTACCAGTAGATACAAAAATTCTAGCAAAAGTATTAGCAACCCGACTATCGAAGGTGGTTACAACTAGAGATGAGCGAATCTATTCGTTGATTCGTATCAAATCTTGGAAATTTTTAGCTGGAAAGCGAATCCGAATATTAGGTGATTCGCTTCGGCTTTGTACGCATTCGCTACGTAGTTGTCCTATAAATTATACGCTATAGCTACATATAAGTTACTCTATACGCTGTTGCGTACGAATTCAATTCATTCGCGAAATTTTACTGTTAGTTCGTTTATCGTGCGCAAAAGCCCGGGAAGAAAGCGGTAACCTGACCTAGTGGGCAGGGCTTGCTCTGTTTGGCTCAGGCTCGGTAAGCCTGTGACGCATCACTTCTGCTGCGACTGCTGAAACGAGCAGAAGCACTATGTGTGAAGTTCTGAGACTCTGAGACCTGTTTTGTGAAAATTGGGGTGTAATTGCTCTGGGAATCCATATTACACATACCAGGGATACTGCAGGGCAAATGCAGGGCCAGTTCAGGGCTAGTAATTAATCAGGCAGGGAGAGAGAGACAGGGAGAGATAGGGAGAAACAGGGAGATACAGGGACAAAGACCAGCTGCAGGGCTACAGAGTGAATTGAAAAATGTCTGGAATGTATAAGCAAAAGGGGTCCAGTTCCAGCCAGACCTCAAGCTCTAAAAAAAAAGGAGAAGGTGGCACAGGGCAGACGTGCCAAAGGACCTGTAGCCGGAGCATCTACTAGTAGTATTAGCAATACTTGGCCGTTGTTCCACCAGGCTAACCCACCAAGGCGCAAAAGTGTAGTGGAGGAGAAAGTGGATGAGGTAGTGGAATGGATGGCACGCTCATCTCAGTTTCAGCCAGATGATCTGCTGTCATCTGCTGATACAGTATCCATATGAAGCCAGGGGTCAAACTCAGAGCGTTCCTCCTGCTCCACCATTCCTCTCCAGCAAAGCCCGTCATTTTCGTACGCAATTTGTACGCTTATGCGTACGTGTTTAAAGAGGTTGCATACCTTTTTACCTGAACGTTCGTTATTAGTGCGCGAATGTTCGCTAAAAGCCATATAATCACGTATATTTTGTACGCAAATTCAACGAATCTATTCGTCGAATATACGAATCTTAGGAAAAAAAGGGGAATTTCAGTCAGCACATCCCAGTGCGCAAGTGCACGTTGCTATGGCTAAATGCACAAGGAAAGGAAAATACATACAATGCAACGGCACACTGCCAACCAGATAAAGCACAAAATGCCATAGAGATATGAGGTATTTTGGAGCTAATGCTATGCTTGTTTAGTAAATTAGAGATTCTTGGCAAATATATTTTGTACAAAATTATCTGGGCCCGTCCACCAAATCGTCAAGGTGATCTCTGTAGGACGGGAACCTAACACTATTTCCTACCTACACCTGTTGGTACCTGCATCCCTGTATTAGTGGAGGCCTTTGAAGCACCATAAATGGCAAAAGGCAGAGGGGACCCAGCATGCATGTGGAACCAACGCCCCCTGATTATACGGAAGCCAAGGTTGGCACATAACAGGTAGGAAATAGTGTTAGGTTCCCTTCCTACAGAGATCACCTTGACGATTTGGTGGACGGGCCCAGATAATTTTGTACAAAATATATTTGCCAAGAATCTCTAATTTACTAAACAAGCATAGCATTAGCTCCAAAATACCTCATATCTCTATGGCATTTTGTGCTTTATCTGGTTGGCAGTGTGCCGTTGCATTGTATGTACTGTATGAATCTTAGGAAAAGTTCGGCGAATGTTTGGCGAATAAAATTTTGCATGATTCGCTCATCTCTAGTTACAACTCTAATAAATCCAGACCAAACAGGATTCATGCCAGCTAAATCGACGGCAATAAACCTAAGACGGCTGTTTATTAATATACAAATACCAGCAGGAGGGTATAAGTCTAGGGCAGTATTCTCATTAGATGTGGAAAAGGCCTTTGACTCCGTGGAGTGGGCTTTCCTATGGGGAGTATTGAGGAAATTTGGATTTGGGGATAGCTTTATTAGTTGGGTCAGGCTTTTGTATAGCTCTCCTAATGCATATATCAGGGTAAATCGATTGTTATTGGGGAAAGTAGAATTGGGGAGGGGGTGTAGACAGGGATGCCCTTTATCCCCTCTCCTATTTGCATTAACGGTGGAGCTGCTGGCCGCAATAATTAGGGCGGACAGAGAGATAGTGGGATTTGTACATGGTGGGGACGAAGATCGAATAGCGCTGTATGCTGATGACATACTGTTGTTCCTGGATAGGATACATATCTCCCTTCCTAAGATAATGTCATTGATAACGGAATATGGGGATTACTCGGGATTAAAAATAAATTGGAATAAATCTACTATAATGTTCCTGGACCCGCTTCCACTGGGAGTAGAAATGAACGATTATCCACTGAAATGTGTGACGCAATTCCGCTATTTGGGAGGGGAGATTGCAGCAAATATCACGAGTTATTATGCACTAAACTTGATACCTCTATTAGGGAGATTTAGAGAAAAATTGATATCTTGGGGAAAATTACCGATTTCAGTAGTGGGGCGAGTTAATTTAATCAAAATGATTTGGTTGCCGCAATTATTATATTATCTTTATAACAGTCCCATTTGGATATCTAAGAAATTTTTTGGTAAGGTCAAACGGTTATTTAGATCTCTTATTTGGGGATCTGGATATCCAAGAATTAAACTGGAAGTTCTGTATCGTGATATCAGGGAGGGGGGCTTGGCAGTACCAAACCCAGAAATGTATTTTTATGTAACACAAATGAAACATTTCAGTGGATAGGGGAAAGTAGGCTTTAATGATAGGACATATAATATCTTGAAAAACCTTCTAAGGAAGGATAATCTGGTAGCTACCTTGGAAGCGGGGGTTTCAGGAAGGAGATTAAGTATTATCCAACACTGTCCTTAATGGACAAAGTATGGTGGAAGGTGAGGAAACTGCAAGGCCTAATGGGCCCAACAAACCACACATCAATATGGGATACAACGTGGCTGCCAGAATTATGTGGTTTGGAGGGGTTCTCAGGTTGGAAAAAAAAGGGATTCTCACATTTCACCATTTTTATAGGGGTTGTGAACTAAAACAGTTTGTGGAAATATAACAGGAACATGGGTTGACCAATAAGCACTTCTATCAATATTTGCAACTACGCCAAGCACTGGAAACTCAAAATAAAACTATAAATATGTGTGTGGAGCAAAATAGTATAGTTTCATTAATTGTGGATAGTGAGGAGATAAAAGGATTAGTATCAAGGGTGTACCATTATCTGCTAAGAGAATATGTAAAATCTTATCCACTGACAGTAAAGAATAAATGGGAGCAGGATATAAGGCCTCTGTCAGATATAGAATGGGAGGAGATTCTTAGTTATATACCTTCTCTATCACTGAGCCATATGCATAGGCTGTCGCAGATATATATAGTGCATAGGGTGTATAAAACACCAAAGGGACTGTATAAAGCGGGAGTAAGAGAGGACTCTCTATGCCTCGCTGTCAGTCGGAGCAAGCAGATATGCTCCATATGTTCTGGCACTGTCCGAAAATAAAAAGATATTGGAGGGATATACTGAGAGTAATTGGTGAGGCTTATGGTGTTTTTTTGATGGAAGATCCAGTTCTGTGTATCCTTGGTTCCCTGAATAGGATTGGGGCCTCTGCAAATAGCAAGCTGGCGATCTTAAGGTTGTTATATCAGGCAAGGAAGCTTATAGCGCAATTTTGGATAAACAAGAAAATATAATCTCGATCAAAGGATATTGGGTTAACCTCTGACTTGCACTCCTATTAAACCGCAAAAATAACCTAACAATGTCAGGTGGTGCAAAAATATTAAAATGTAACTTTTAATGCTATTCAATTAAGATAGATATATGTGATCAATAAAACATAAAGACAACACAGATAATACAGTGTGATACCATAAACTTATCTTGGTCAATTGCCCAACTGCAAAAATTGTAGGGCAATATTATCGGTGTGGACCAAAAATAGGACAAGAAATCAGAACAGTCTTACCCATCTGGTCGCTGATGGAAATCGCTGATTGGTGTAGTAGCTCCTAGGAACTCAAGGATCCGTGCACCCTCTTGAGGGTGGCCTTGTGTAGATAGGTAGGGATTATACCCACTCCCCTTATATTTCTTTCTGCACAGACACCCCATACTCACCATTGGACCTTGCACGGATCCTTGAGTTCCTAGGAGCTACTACACCCAAAAAGGGTTCTTACACAAGACCATTTTACTCTATGAGTTGTACACATCCATAATACTGCGCCCACACAGGTGTATTGAGGCTTTTCTGTTTAGATTTCATACAGAGACATCCAAAAGTTATTTTATATAGGATTCTGTACATATCTGACAGAAAATAAGCCATAGCATGTTTCACCAGCTTCCATACAAACAGAGGTATTCATACATATGAAATCCAATAGAATCTGCATGGCAGCACACAGAGGCCACCCAGGCTCCATGCCTGTTGGGTACAATAAGCCCTAAGGGTGTGTTATATCAAATACAATAGATTTACCTCCTGTTGCATACTGAGCACATTTGCAGGTGCATCCATCATTATCTACATCCTTGGTGCTGAAGTCGGTCCCTGAGGGGGCAAAACTACTTGTCCGCCCTGCAGTTCCACTGTATCCTTTGACGCTTAGCCTACAGAAGAAAAAACAGTAATACAGATGTGAACATAAATGCCTACAAGTAATGATTTGGGCATTGAAAACAAGTGTCAAGTACCGTATGTTTTTTTAGTCAATTTTATACAATTTTAACTTCCCTATAAATCAAATATATCATTAATATAACCATAATATACTGTTATTTATTGAAACTCATTTTGGTGTAGAATTACAATTAAATCCTTTGAAGCTGGGCTATTTTAACGTGCCCTACATAAGTAAGACAGTAAGAACTGCACTTAGGTACACCTTGTATGAAAAAGATAGAAAGCTGTATGGCTGTCAGTTACCCTAGTGAATGAGTCCACAGGCCTCAAACATTTACCCTATATAGATCTGCTCCTGTTCTGTGTTGGGAGCCACACCTGGTTTTGGCTCAAAATCACTGATGGAAATCACTGACCAAAACACTGACTGTTTGAATAAGGCTTAAGGAGTAAGAGTTCACAGTTCATTGTGGTTGTGCTCTGGTTCAGAAAAGCATTCCATTAAGTAGTCCGATGGCTGTGCATACTTTTTTTGTTCTCTCCCTTCTGTGATAATATTTGGGCTGCAAAACTATTGCAGGTTCGCTTCCTCTGGGATGCAGCATCAAAGCTTTCAGTATAGTCTGATGTCTGTCAAAAGACAAAGGCAGATCATGCCTGGTACAGATGTGCCAAGCCAATCCAAATACCCTGTGACATTTCCAGTTGCTTGTCTAGAGTATTGTTTGCCTCAGATGAGGAAAAAAACAAAAAGGCTGATTTCCAATCCATACACAAACATGTCCTGTTTGTCTTGAAGTGAGCCAGGAGGCTTCTATTAGTCTGCCAGTTATGACTTCCCTACCCACCAGGCTGTGTGTGCAAGCTGCACTAAACTAAACTATAAGAGCCAATAAAGAGATTGTGCAAGTGTGTATTAATCCGAAATTTCCTCAGATCTAGCATTTTTAGAAGTCTAGATGTCTACAGGGCTCTGTCATTTGAACCTATCTGCTAATAAATTATACAGAATACATACAAAGTATTCTCTCTCTCTCTCTCTCTCTCTCTCTCTCTCTCTCTATATATATATATATATATATATATATATATATATAAAATATTTTGTTTTCTGACATCATGTAGTTCCATATTTTACATATAATTAATAAAGCTGAGCAAAGTTATTTTCAGGTGATGAGTTAGCTGTCCATTTAAATTCTAGGGTGTATCTCACCTTGACAGCCAATAAAGCCAGCCTGATGGCCAGCTGATTGACACAATCTGGGGAGCAACCAATACCACCAGTTGTGGCTAGCCACACACTGGCTAATAGATGAGGGTTCTAATATGGCATGTCGACAGGGTTTGTCTCCGTTTAAGAGCTGTCAGATTGATGGGGAAAAGCAAGGATGTCTAAAGTTAAAAAAAATAGATGCCTGCCTCTGAATTTGATAAAGTGATAACTCCACCTATACGTCCACTTCTGTCTTGAAATAAATAGTCACTCTTAGGTCTCTGTAACTCTATTTCAGTGAATAGGGGGTTGTGTATGGGCATTGTGCTGTTGGTGAAATCCAGAGCCAGGACTCCTTAATTTTTGACATTCTGGCAGGTATGCCAGACCGCCCTGACATGTGAAGACAGGTCTTTTTTTTTTTTAATCAGAAAACACTTAAAGTGGTTCTCCAGGAATTAAGAAAATGAAAATATAAATTATTATATTATAATAATTATATTTATAATTATTATATTATAAATATATATTCCCAAATACTTTCCATTAGTTCTAATGGTTCGTTTTGTCTGGCCCCCGCCCTATTAGTACACACAAAACCTGTCCTAATCACACAGAAGGACAAGTTACTTCACAACACTGAGATAAAGATCTGCCTCAGCCTCCTCTCTGTTCTGCTTGTCAGGGATTATGATTCAGAATACATCTGATAAGATCTTTAGCTGAACCTCTGTAGGAATGGAGGCCATGAGGAGACATGAAGTACAGAGAGGACACACAGGACAGACTGTGGTATTGTGGGGCTGTGGTAATGGAGACTGCATACAAGTCCTGTTGCTCATTACCTCCACCCTCCTCTCTGTACTTCAAATCTCCTCATAAACTCCATTCCTACAGAGATTCAGCTGAAGATCTTATGAGCTGTATTTAGGATCCCTGACAAGTAGAGCAGAGAGGAGGATGAGGCAGATCTTTACCTCAGTGTTGTGAAGTAATACATCCTGAAGTGTAATTACACGTAGGACAACTTTTGTGTATACTAATAGGATGGGGGCCATTTTATATAAAACAAGCCATTATAACTAATGAAAGATATTTTAGAATATATTTATAACTAGCTGAATGACCCGGCTTCGCCCGGGTATATTTAATCTATTTCATTTAATGTTTGTGTGTGTCGTTAAAAGATATCGATAGTGACCTCTACAGTGCCTGCCCCTTTAACAGTGACCTCAACAACAGCCCGCCTCTAAACAGAAACATCCACAGCGCCCTCCCCTTTAACTGTGACCTCCACAGCAGCTAGGGTGGCCACTGTCTTCAGCCCAGAAAGCCGGACCTCACCGGCCATTCCCCCAAACATGAAGCAGCGCCCCCTGTCCCCATGAAGCCACACCACTAAACAGGAGGCCATGCCGCCTGGCTCTGTGAAGACATGGAGGAGAAGCTGTCTGAGCGTGAGCTATTGAAAGGGTGGACATCCCTACGTCCGTCCAGGCACTGCGCCGGATAGAGGACAGGGAGCGGAGGACCGGACTGTCCAGCCTAAAGCCGGACATCTGGCCACCCTAACATCAGCCTACCCCTAGGGTGGCCAGAGGCTGGAAAGTCTGGCTTTCAGACTCCTGTTCACCGTCCGGCACAGGGCCTGGACAGACACAGGGATGTCCACGCTTTGAGTAGCTCACGCTCAGACAGCTCCTCCTCCGTGTCTTCATGGAACCAGGGGGCGTGGCCTCGTATTTAGGAGTGTGGCCTCATGGGGACCGGTGGCACGGCTTCACGTTGGGGGGAGGCTGGACAGTCCGGCTTTTAGACTCCCTGTCCTCTGTCATGCGCAGGGCCAGGATGGACACACAGATGTCCTTTTGAACAGCTCACTCTCAGACAGCAGCACTGTGCAGTCTGAGCATGAGCTGCAGGGAGAAAGTCACCCTCCTTCCCCTGCAGCTGACAGAAGTTGATTTTTACCTTCATTTTTTCAATCCCGGTCAAATGCAGCGTGGAAGGGGCGTGGCCTGACTGAGTCAGGGGCGTGACTTAGTGGGACCTGGGGGTGGGGCTTTTAAGTCCTTCTTTTGAAGGTGGCCTGAATTACAGGTCGATGCCATAGTAATTTAGGAGGAAAGTGGGTAGCAGTGGAAGAAAACATCTTTTATTACTACTGAACGGTAAATATGTGAAATTTACATTATATGAGGTAATGATTGATGATGAGTTAGTCTAAAACATGAGTTATATTTATGGTAACCGGAATACCCCTTTAACAGTGTCATCCACAGCGCTCTGCCCCTTTAAAGCAGACCTAAAGCAGTGAACTGGCTAGGTTGTTATGGAAACCTGGTGTGTGTGGAGACTAACTGCCTGTGAGCTTCTATTGGCTGATAAGATTCATGTGACCAGGCTTCTATTGGCTAATGAATTTTTTGGGATTATCTCAGGAACGGTATGTCCTGGAGAGCTGAGACCCTTTCTAAAACCTTCCCGGCCACCTGATGTACCTGTGTGCCAAATTTCGTGATTGTAGCTGTGACGGTGCGGATTCCTTTAGCGGACATACACATACACTCAGCTTTATATATTAGATAAAGTAATATTAGTACACTTACACTTGACTAGTATCAGGAGTATTATCGTGAATAAACATTTGTACGAACACTTGTTTCTGATAATTGGCTCATGTGAAGGTGCCACTGATTATCCCATGAATGAGCAAAATGCTTGATCATCCAGTGAATTTATAATTTATGCAGACACCTAAATCATAGTTTCTGGGCAGCAGACCCTGCTGTGTAAACTGCACTGTACTGCCCAAAATTAAAGAAAATGTATAAGGAAGAGCGTTTGCAATAGCCATCACTCATCCTCATATAATGGAGGTGATCACTGCATGTAAATGCACTTCCCTCCACTGACGAACAGGTATTTATCAGGAAGGAATGGTCACTTTCCAATAATTGTCTGCTCATTCCGCGTGAGTAAATGCTCCCTTAGAATGCACTGTACTTACAAGGTTACATTTTAATATAAATCATATTTTTATATAAACTGTAAAACTGTTCTAAGGCAAACATACACTAGACAAATGTGACACTTATAAACGTCCCCATAAAGAACACATAGTAGCCATTAGGTTTTTAGAATAGCCCCTATCCACAAGTGATATGAATAAATCTTACCTGTAATTATTTCCCTCACTACCCAAAGAGAAGACATCATATAGGGAGTACCCTTCATTTCCATCCCAGTCCTGTAGCAGGATCCTCAGGGTGTATGAACCTTGAGATGTTAACTGGTGAACAAATTCATTTCCCAACCAGTATTCACCAGTGGGTGATCCAAATCCCTGTAAAGGATTATGTAATGTTATTTCTCAGATACGGTTTTCACATTTGTTGACATTTTTGTAATTAAATGAAATATCCCAGATTATAAAACATGGTACCTGTCACGCGAGGTCGGCGTCGCGCTCCCTCTGCACGACATCGCCGGACCTCTCCGCCCCCCTAGAGACGAGCAATAGGGAATTGAAGTGCTGGTCTTGTCTGCCAGCACTTCATGAGTTAATTCACTGTTTGGGTTTAGCCATGTGGTGCTGATCACACCACATGGCTACTTTACATTTGTTTGGACAGCTTGCTCCGCCTCAGGTCATGTGATGCTGGCCACATCACATGATCCTGGGCGGGCTATTTAAAGTTGGCAACTGCCTCACTCAGACGCCTGTGATTAGTTACACCTTTGATCAGTGCTCGTGCGACCTTTTGCTTGGATTGTTACTTGGATTTTGGACTTAGACCTCTCTTTCGCTTCACCCCTGGTATTTACATGACCTCCTGTGTTTGACCCGGCTTGCTGACTATCTATCATTGTGTTTGTTCCGTCTGTGTTTTGTCCGTCCCTTTGTTCCCTTTCCCTCCCTGCGCACTTATCCAGTGTAGGGACCGCCTTCGTGGTTGTCCGTGGCTGCCTAGGGCCAATTGAGGCAAGTAGGCAGGGAAAGAAGGAGGGGTTCAGTACAGGGCTCACCTACCCTTGTCTCCCCTCGTGGCAGAATCACAGGCCCAATCTCGTGGAACAGTTGCGGGCTCTCATGGACCAGGTTCAAGGAATGGCTCAAGCGATCCAGGATCTGGCCACGAGGCTCCAACATCAGGAGCAGCTTCAATCCGCACCAGTAGTGGTTCCCTCCACATCCAACCCCATCGTGGAGCCCCATGTTAAGCTGCCGGATCGATTTTCGGGGAACCGGAAGACCTTCCGTTCCTTTAAGGAAAGCGTAAAATTATATTTCCGCTTACGCCCCCACTCCTCGGGTTCCGAGCAGCAGCGGGTGGGAATAATTATTTCCTTGCTGCAGGGTGATCCGCAGGAGTGGGCCTTTTCGTTACCCCCTGACTCCCCTAGTCTGTTGACTGTGGACGCGTTTTTTCTGGCCTTAGGCCTATTATATGAGGGGCCCGACTTGACTGCGGTTGCCGAGTCTCAGCTCAGGGACATTCGGCAGGGTAACCGTCCAGTAGAGGACTATTGCGCGGAGTTTAGGAAGTGGTGTGTCTCTTCTGGATGGAATGACCCAGCCTTAAGAAGTCAATTCCGGGTAGGGCTGTCTGACCAACTGAAAGACCTTCTGGTGTGTTATCCTACTCCTGACTCCTTAGAGGCGACCATGACCTTAGCCATTAAGCTAGACCGACGGATGAGAGAGAGACTGAGAGAACGTTCAAGCATTCCTCAGGTTGCCGTATTGCCTGAAATTCCTCTTCCAAGTCCATCTCCTACCAGAATTCCGGAGGAGCCCATGCAGTTAGGTGGAACCTTAAGGGACCAGAGACGCCTGAAGGGAGCCTGTTTTTACTGCGGTGAAATGAACCACTGGCTCCAGCAGTGTCCCAAACTTCCACCCTCTAGGAGATCTCCGGCGGGAAGCAAGGTAACTCCAGCGGTGGTAAGGAGGAAAGTTTTGCTACCTATCTCTGTTACCTATGATCAAATTAAGGGGGTTGGTCAAGCATTTGTTGATTCAGGTTCTGACGTTAATTTTATTAATTTTGATTTTGTACAAACTGTAGGTATTCCGTTAGTTCCTTTAAGGGAGGTAATTCAAATCATTGCTTTAGATTCCACCCCATTGAATAATGGGAGAGTGGAATTTTGTACTCCCGAGGTTTCCCTAACTGTGGGAATTTCCCATACTGAGACTTGTTCCTTCCTTGTCTTAAGGGATTTACCTGCTGACCTCGTTTTAGGTCTGCCATGGTTACAGGACCACAACCCTGTGATCAACTGGCCTGCAGGAGAATTAGAGAAATGGGGAGGTGATTGTTCCAAATGTTGCAAATCAGTATTGCAGTTTGGAGGTACCACTGAGTCTCTTATCCTGCCCGGATATATCAGAGATTTTCAGGACGTATTCTCCATGTCCGAGACTGAGTTCCTCCCTCCTCACAGGCAATATGATTGTACCATTGATATTATTGAGGGTTCCAAGTATCCTAAGGGCCGTATTTACAATCTCTCCACTCCTGAGCGGCAGTCCATGAGAGATTATCTTAAAGAGAGTCTGGCCAAGGGTCACATCCGGCCTTCAGTTTCCCCCATGGGGGCTGGATTTTTCTTTGTGGGTAAGAAGGATGGAGGATTGAGGCCCTGTATTGATTACAGGGAACTTAACAAGATCACGGTCAAGAACAGGTACCCGCTGCCCCTTATCCCTGACTTACTGAACCAGATTCAAGGCGCCTGCTGGTTCTCTAAGCTGGATTTGAAGGGAGCTTATAACCTGATTAGAATCAGGGAGGGGGATGAATGGAAGATGGCCTTCAATACCCCTGAGGGTCACTATGAGTATTTAGTAATGCCCTTTGGGCTAAGCAATGCACCCGCTGTGTTCCACAATTTTGTTAATGACATTTTTAGACCTTTTATTGGAAGGTTCATGATTGTCTACATTGATGACATCCTTATTTTTTCTGCAGATTGGGAATCTCACGTTTCTCATACCAGGCAAGTGTTAGAGGTGTTACGTGAGAATAAACTATTTGTCAAAGGGGAGAAGTGTATCTTCGGCGTTCAGGAGGTGGCCTTTTTAGGATACATTTTGACCCCTTTCTCTTGCAAAATGGACCCAGCTAAGGTGCAGGCCATCCTTGATTGGGTGCGACCTTCCTCCCTTAAGGCGCTCCAACGATTTTTAGGGTTTGCGAACTTCTATTGCAAATTTATTAAAAATGTTTCGTTGGTGGTCAAACCAGTTACAGATCTGACTCGCAAGGGAGCGGATCTAGTTAATTGGCCCCCTGCAGCTATTGAAGCCTTTGAGAAGCTAAAACAGTGTTTTACTAATGCCCCTGTGTTAATCCAGCCTGACCAGAGTGAGCCATTTATAGTTGAGGTGGATGCATCTGAGGATGGGGTAGGGGCAGTACTGTCCCAGGGGTCCTCCACCTTAACTAATCTTAAGCCATGTGCCTTTTTCTCCCGCAAGTTCTCGTCTGCTGAGAGGAACTATGATATCGGTAATAGGGAATTGTTGGCCATTAAGTGGGCATTTGAGGAATGGCGTCACTTCCTGGAGGGGGCATTACATCGCATTGTGGTCCTCACGGATCATAAAAATCTTATGTTTCTAGAGTCTGCTAAACGTTTGAATCCCAGACAGGCGAGGTGGGCTTTGTTCTTTACTCGTTTTGATTTTTGTGTTACCTTTAGACTAGGGAGCAAGAACATTAAGGCTAACGCCTTATCCCGAAGCTTTCAGGCGTATCAGCCTCCTGACGTCCCTCCTGAGCCCATCCTGCCAGCTGACATCATCGTGGCCGCTACCTCGTCTGATCTGGCATCTGAAATCTCAGCAGGACAGCATCTCGCTCCCACTGGTACCCCCAATGACAAATTGTTTGTGCCGGCTCATTTGCGTTTGCGACTGCTGGGTGAGTGCCATAACTCGGTATTATGTGGTCATCCGGGTATTAATGCCACCAAGGAGTTAGTCTCTAGGCAGTATTGGTGGCCATCGATTGCAAGGGATGTTCAGGCTTTTGTAACTGCGTGTAACACTTGTGCCAGGTCCAAGAATCCCAAGACACGGCCTATGGGTGAGCTACGTCCATTACCCATACCTAGCAGACTGTAGAAGGAAGTGCTGGTATGTACGTGTGTATATGTATATGCATGCATGCCCCCTTAATTAGGCATGCATATACATTTATATCTATATATCGGCCTTCTATATATGTATCTGTAGGTCTCCAGATATGCCCCAATATGTGGTGCCCTCTGATGCATATGATGCCCCTATATATATTATATTGTGCCCCCAGTTGCTCCTAATGTATATAGATACATGTATATACGCCCCAGTTTTATATGCATTTATCTATATACATATAAACTGACCCTCCACCCTGCATCCCCCTGGAGGCGCATACCAGTGCACTTGCAGGAGGGAGACGCACATCAAAGGACAGAGGATTGATAAGATCATCTACCCTTTGTCACAGACCTGTGGTATCAGCTGTTCACAGCAAGGCTTGCTATGAACAGGGGTGTTGGCCTCCATTGCAAGCAGTTGGTGACTTGCTAAACCTGTTAGCCATCCACACCTCTGCCATATGGAAAGCCATCTTCCCGCCACTACTCCCGCATTTGGGGGACTAGGGAGGAGCTTTCACAACTACAGGCAGAAGAGCTTTGACCACCACTGGGCAGAGGAGCTTTCACTACCCTAAGCAGAGGAGGCTCATCACCACAGTTGAGCCGTGCCTCCCCAAGCCTGAAGACCCCCTGAAGACCCCAGCCAGAAGACCCCCAGAAGACCCCTTGGAACAAGCATCCCCTGGAACAAACCCCCTGGAAGGCTGAGTAACCTGATCCCCTGCTCCAGACCCCTGTGCCTTGCCCTGTCCTGCGCTGCCTAACCCCTGCCCTGCAAACTTTAACCCCAGCTGCCCTGCATTCCACTATCCTGCCCATACCCTCTTGGAGCCTGCCATCTGCCCATCCCTGCCATTAACCCCTGATTATCCTGCCCTGCAACCCCTGAATTTCCTACTACAGCCCTGCAACCCCTGGACCCTTGACCATTAACCCCTTCCCTGCCGAAACCCCTTGTGTTCCCCTGGTTGGAGTTTAACCCTTTTTCTCCCTAGGGATAGTAATAGAGATAGGCTGGGGAGGGCTGCTATTTATGTGTGTGTGTGTGTGTTTTGTGTAGTTAGTAACGTGGTTGGAGTTAACGGGATTGTGTAGTGTAGTTAGGGTTTTTATTGTACTGTATTGTTAATAAATAATAAATATTGTTATTATTTATAATACAGTGTTCAGTGTCTATTGTTTTATAACGTGTACTTTAAGTCCCTTTTAGGTCGTGTGAAAGGCAATAGAGTAGGTAGTACATAGGCATAAATAGGCGGAACTAGCGGAAGCGGGTTTTGCCTATTTATGAATATTAATTATTGGTACGCCCCATAATACCAATAATTAATATCTCCTTTTACATTGGCGAGCCAGGCCCCTTGCGTGGACATTGTATCCGTGTTTAGCAACGACATAGGGAATTCGCTTATTCTGTGAATTGACCAGGCAATAGGGACGCGGACAGTGGTTTCTGTGCGTCCAAGGGCCTGGTAATTCGGACAGGTAATGCGATTTCTCAAGTCAAAGCTAAACACGGTGCAAAATCTTTCGCAAAAGAACCTAGATCTTTTGGTTTTAATTTGTGTTTAACTATTTTTCTGTTGCACTTACACGATACGAAAAAAAAAAACAACGTACACGAGAGCCTAGGAAGAAGATCCATTCTATCACCAAGAGAGGACCATCGCCGGTGGAATGAGCCAAAGAAGTCCAGCTGGACGGGAGAAGGCGTTCCGGATACTACAGGACCTTCTCCAGGCAGCAACCAAAGGACAACTGGGACCAGCTCCAGAGAAGATGGCGACCTCCAAAAAAGTGAGTATGGACTTCTTCACACTGCTACACCTAGCTAAGAAGAGCACTTTCAATCCCATCCTCCCCACCTCATACACCTCCACAGAAATGTTGTGGTCCGATTTGTTGGCACAGACTTGTAGCTATGACAAGCTCAGTGTCAACAAACGGATGGTATTGAACAAGGATTCGAGGCGACTCCAAATGCTAGCCAAACTTGTACATACATTTGAGGATAGCATTTGGAAGCCGGAGCATGTCGCGCGGGTTTCTCGGTCAGCGGAGACGTTTCCTCCGACCATTCATTGCCAGTGCTGTGCCAGTAATGTGCAGCAGGTTTCGGCATTGCGGACACAGCTGGCGGTGAATGTGCAGTCTTCTGCTGACCGAGAGACGCAAGTGGCTAAAATAGAGTCACAGTTGGTAGAGTTGCAGAGGCAAAAGGAGGAAATTGAGGCTCAGTTGACTCAGTCATATGCTGAGATCAAGGTCTTCAAGGAGCAGGCTGCCTCTACTGACGTGACTCTGGCCAAACTAAATGATGAGGTTGCTGTAAGGTCTCGCTTGATGACCGGCATGCAACAAGTCATCAGTAACTTTTCAAAATTGGTACCGGCCCTTTCTTTTTCTGTAAAGACAGGGCCAGACTCTCCAAAAATTTTGCCCTGTTCAGGGCAAAAAGGGGGGAGAGATATCTGTAACAGGCCAAATATACCTAAATTTGAGCCTGTTCAGATAGAAAAAAAGAGTCCAACGATTTGTTATAATAGAAATACTGTGAGAAGTGCGTCCCTGAGAATGGAACAGTATAGGAGAAGGGAGCACGACTGCAGTGTGGACGGACCTAAGCCATGCAGGGCGGACATCAGGTGTTTTGCATGTGCTGGCTTAGGTCATATAGCGAAACACTGCAGGTCAGGTAAGAATAGGACACAAAGACCAATTAGGTGTTTTAGGTGTGGGAACGAAGGACACATTGCAAGGAATTGCCCTTGTGCAAGTCATTGCAATGTGTCCAGTAAGACAATCCCGGTAACAGACTGTACAGTTGGGACTAGTCAGATTGGCCATAAAAGAGTCACCACTCAGCGGATGCCTCATCAGGTGCTGAGGGGTCAAAATGGCCAATATAGGCTAGAGAATGTTTGATACCCCTGTGCTATTTGTTACATCGTTCGTTCCCTGTGTATGTCCGTGTCTTGTGTTACCTGTTTGTATGTTTCAATGTTGATGGCGGTAGTCCTGGTTTACATGTGTGTTCAGCTTTGCTGATTTTTGTAATTTGCATCCCCTGCTATGAGTCTGGTCGCCTCTGTTTTTGGTTCATTCTGGTGTCTACTGTGGGTAGAGCAGTGCTATACTGTGGACTGAGGAAGGTGTTGGTTTGCGAGCAGGTAACATCGGTACACGGTGCAGTGTGATGATTACTCTGGGCAGCCAGGACCTCAGATCGATACAGGTAGCACTGTTCTGCTCAGGGTTTTCAGTGGGGCTGTGTTATGCTCTGATCGGGGCAGGGAGTGGATTGCGGACGGGCAATATGGGCACACGGATCAGTGTGACGTTGCACTGTGCAATCACTCTCTAGTCCAGACAGGCGGCATAGCTCTGACTGAGATTGGACGCCGGGTGGTCGACGACAGAGTGTGACCTGTGTTTTTGTGTTGTGGAGTCCTGTAGAGCCAAGGCAAGATCCTTGCCACGGATATTGCTGACCTCCACAACACAGGATAACAGGGGGAAGTCAGACTGGAAACACATGATAAAGACGGGGATGCCGTGTCATCATGAAAAAAGATGGTGCTTCGTCCACAGCTCCCCTCGGTGATCCTAACCTATTAGGGTGGCCATCCTTATCTGTTGGTTCAGAGGGATGTGCGGCAGAGGATGGGATCCTCTGAAGGTTCGGTGTTCTTACACCTGTGTTAGGATAACGAGGGGTCCTGTTGGATGAAGGTCAACCCAATGCCTTTTCTCATCACATGGGTCAACGGTATTGGTGATGGAAGTATGCCACTAAAGGCGCCATGAGGGGAGATATCCCTCAGGAGCGCTGGGTATTTTCTTCTATTCTAGGAATAATACCATAGGACGATAAGAAAGTACCCAGAGGATGACAAGGAAGGAACTGGATGGTCCCCCCCCCTGACACTATCGTTTGGCTCCTGAGGATCCCGCTCAGTTTTGGCCGAGATCTTCAAGAGTCTACAAGAACGAAGACGCGATCCGGCTGGAGCATTGAAGAAGACGGACGTGTCCTGGTGGGAATGACGGTTCAGCCAAGGTCACGTCCTTTCTTTTTGATGAATCCGGTGATGGTTCGTCTGGTTCTGGATGGGACTGTGCAAGAGACTTGTGGACTATCACCCCAGAACCAGATAGAACATCACGAAGATGACCGGAGAAAATGGCTCAGGACATAACTCCTGTGAAGTCCTGGAGCCAGGGACTACATTTGATCCTATGAGGGTTCAGGATGTAGTACCATCACCATCCTGAAACCCCATAGTAGAGTATATGATATGCATTTGATGTATATTATTTGCTATTCAGGGGGATGGGTTTACATGTGGTTTTCCGTATGTGTGTGGGAAAAGAATAGGGCAAGTTAGGGACAGGTCCCTTCTGTAAAACATTTGCCACTCCAACCCTATGAATGGTACAGTTCATAAGGGATGGACTGAATGACAGTTAGTGCGGTGTTTATTCCCGCAGTTAGAATTTAGGTACTTTGACATCACCTCACCCTCCGGAAAGTCTGACCTGCCTTGTAAAGACCTGCGTTTCTGTCCATGAAAGAACTTCCTCAAAGCAAGATAAGAAGTGTCGGGAGGAAAAGTGATAAAGGAGGCCAGTCCACCTGTGCTACGTGGATCGGCCTAGAGACTGAAGAGGGAAGCTGTCCCAGAGTCTAATCGACAAAGAGAAGGCAGTGGGAGCAGCTGATACTGGAAGACCGACACCACCTGAAGATCGCGAGTAGAGCCATCCCAGAGTCCAATCAACAAAAGACGACAGTGGGAAGAGCTGAGGCTTAAAGACCATCACTACCCAGATGTGAGGGTGAAGCCATCCCCGAAGTCCGACCACTTGAAGAAGACTGTGGGAGTAGCGGCTGCTTAGAGACAATGGTGTGCCATCCCAGAAGTCCGAACAACTAAAGACGACTGAGGGAGACGCTGATGACCGAGAGAAGACGAGGATAGTTTGATCGGTGGACGGAGACGTCGGGTTACGGTGAAGGGCAGGGAAGAGGTCGCGCAACCACGAGGGGTGATGTCTCAGTACCTAAGGACCGGATCATTCTTCAGTCTGTCCTGAACTGTTATCCATTATGGGCGGGGTTGAGGAGGCAAATACATCCCAACACTTCCCCCAAAAATTTGTCGTGTTTCCCGACAACAGGGGGATTGTAGAAGGAAGTGCTGGTATGTACGTGTGTATATGTATATGCATGCATGCCCCCTTAATTAGGCATGCATATACATTTATATCTATATATCGGCCTTCTATATATGTATCTGTAGGTCTCCAGATATGCCCCAATATGTGGTGCCCTCTGATGCATATGATGCCCCTATATATATTATATTGTGCCCCCAGTTGCTCCTAATGTATATAGATACATGTATATACGCCCCAGTTTTATATGCATTTATCTATATACATATAAACTGACCCTCCACCCTGCATCCCCCTGGAGGCGCATACCAGTGCACTTGCAGGAGGGAGACGCACATCAAAGGACAGAGGATTGATAAGATCATCTACCCTTTGTCACAGACCTGTGGTATCAGCTGTTCACAGCAAGGCTTGCTATGAACAGGGGTGTTGGCCTCCATTGCAAGCAGTTGGTGACTTGCTAAACCTGTTAGCCATCCACACCTCTGCCATATGGAAAGCCATCTTCCCGCCACTACTCCCGCATTTGGGGGACTAGGGAGGAGCTTTCACAACTACAGGCAGAAGAGCTTTGACCACCACTGGGCAGAGGAGCTTTCACTACCCTAAGCAGAGGAGGCTCATCACCACAGTTGAGCCGTGCCTCCCCAAGCCTGAAGACCCCCTGAAGACCCCAGCCAGAAGACCCCCCAGAAGACCCCTTGGAACAAGCATCCCCTGGAACAAACCCCCTGGAAGGCTGAGTAACCTGATCCCCTGCTCCAGACCCCTGTGCCTTGCCCTGTCCTGCTCTGCCTAACCCCTGCCCTGCAAACTTTAACCCCAGCTGCCCTGCATTCCACTATCCTGCCCATACCCTCTTGGAGCCTGCCATCTGCCCATCCCTGCCATTAACCCCTGATTATCCTGCCCTGCAACCCCTGAATTTCCTACTACAGCCCTGCAACCCCTGGACCCTTGACCATTAACCCCTTCCCTGCCGAAACCCCTTGTGTTCCCCTGGTTGGAGTTTAACCCTTTTTCTCCCTAGGGATAGTAATAGAGATAGGCTGGGGAGGGCTGCTATTTATGTGTGTGTGTGTGTGTTTTGTGTAGTTAGTAACGTGGTTGGAGTTAACGGGATTGTGTAGTGTAGTTAGGGTTTTTATTGTACTGTATTGTTAATAAATAATAAATATTGTTATTATTTATAATACAGTGTTCAGTGTCTATTGTTTTATAACGTGTACTTTAAGTCCCTTTTAGGTCGTGTGAAAGGCAATAGTGTAGCACTTAGGTATAAATAGGCGGAACTAGCGGAAGCGGGTTGCCCATTTATGAATATTAATTATTGGTACATCCCAAAATACCAATAATTAATATCCCCTAACACAGACCATGGTCGCATTTGTCCATGGACTTTATCACGGATTTGCCGTGCTCTGAGGGTAAAACCGTGATATTTGTGGTGGTTGACAGATTCAGCAAAATGTGTCATTTTATTCCTTTGTGTAAATTACCCACTGCGAAGGTCTTGGCGTCCGTGTTCATGGATAATATTGTCAAACTGCATGGTGTTCCTGAGAATATCGTTTCTGATAGGGGAGTACAGTTTGTGTCTAGGTTCTGGAGGACGTTCTGTAATAAGATTGGTATCTCTTTGTCCTTTTCATCAGCCTTTCATCCGGAGACCAATGGTCAGACTGAACGTCTTAACCAATCTGTTGAGCAATATCTCAGATGTTATGTTTCTGATAACCAGCATGTGTGGGCCAGATTCCTGTCTCTGGCTGAGTTTGCAATTAATAATCGTGTTAATTCATCCTCTGGGATGTCACCGTTTTTCTGCAATATGGGTTTTCATCCACGCTTTAGCTCCTTTTCCCCATCTGCGTCGGTTGTCCCAGAGGTCAATGATTTTTCTCAAGAACTGTGCACAGTTTGGGCACAGGTTCAGTAGAACCTGGAAAAGGCCCAAGGAGTTCAAAAAGCTAAGGCTGATAGGAAACGTTCTAAGGGTGTGAATTTTAAGGTTGGGGATAAGGTATGGCTATCAACTAAAAATCTCAACATGAGGGTACCATCCTACAAGTTTGCACCTCGCTTCATTGGTCCTTACAGGATCACCAAGGTGATCAATCCGGTTTCTTTTAGGTTATGTTTACCCGACTCCCTTCGTGTTCATAATGTTTTTCATGTGTCTTTGCTCAAACGTTATGTTGCTCCCGTTGGTCCTGAGGAACAGTCTCCGCCTCCGGTCGAGGTAGCAGGACAAATGGAGCAAGAGATTGCCAGAATTGTGGATGTGAGAAGGGTCCGGAATTCCTTCCAGTACCTGGTACATTGGAAGGGGTTCGGTCCTGAGGACAGGTCTTGGATACCGTTGACCAGGATGCATGCAGACTCGCTCATCCGAAAGTTCCATCTGCAGCATCCCGATAAGCCTGCTCCCACTGGTAAGGGTCCGGTGGCCCCTCGTGAAGGGGGGGGTACTGTCACGCGAGGTCAGGCGTCGCGCTCCCTCTGCACGACATCGCCGGACCTCTCCGCCCCCCTAGAGACGAGCAATAGGGAATTGAAGTGCTGGTCTTGTCTGCCAGCACTTCATGAGTTAATTCACTGTTTGGGTTTAGCCATGTGGTGCTGATCACACCACATGGCTACTTTACATTTGTTTGGACAGCTTGCTCCGCCTCAGGTCATGTGATGCTGGCCACATCACATGATCCTGGGCGGGCTATTTAAAGTTGGCAACTGCCTCACTCAGACGCCTGTGATTAGTTACACCTTTGATCAGTGCTCGTGCGACCTTTTGCTTGGATTGTTACTTGGATTTTGGACTTAGACCTCTCTTTCGCTTCACCCCTGTTATTTACATGACCTCCTGTGTTTGACCCGGCTTGCTGACTATCTATCATTGTGTTTGTTCCGTCTGTGTTTTGTCCGTCCCTTTGTTCCCTTTCCCTCCCTGCGCACTTATCCAGTGTAGGGACCGCCTTCGTGGTTGTCCGCGGCTGCCTAGGGCCGATTGAGGCAAGTAGGCAGGGAAAGAAGACTCTTGTCTCCCCTCGTGACAGTACCTTTCTTCAAGAAACACCGCCACACCTGGCTAACGGGTTGTAAAAGGTATTAATAAAAAAGTCATGCTTGATGCAACTCTGAATCCCTGCACACTTATACAGAATATTAATATGTGTCTGGTATAGTGTCGTCAGGGCTTCATAAATATGGCAGTAAGCCCGAGCACATTTTTTTATGTATATACACTAAAAAACACTGAGCAGGAGGCATGAATATGGGCAAAAGGTGGCACATTTTGCACAATATCAGTTTAGCAATACAGCTCCTGTGTGGCTTTTTGCTGCTTGCCTACATAATTGTCAGTCAACAGTTGTTCAAGGGGCTTCCCTACATTAGGCATATTGACAAAATGGGCTATGGCATTAGGGTATAGGGTATTAGGAGAATTTGAGTTTCCTGGACCTTGTTCTGCCAGGTGAGGCGGCTGCTATTTCTAGCCAGAGAGTGAGTAAAGAGGTGCCTCTCCATTCAACTCAGTGGGACTTAAGGAAGCAAGAAGAATGGGCCCTTTTGCCCATAGTAACTAATTAAAGTTGGAGCTTAAATTCCGTTTGATGCTTATTCGCTATTATGAGCATGTATGATATGTGTTTGTGTAGTAAATGCTTAAAAAGGCTTCAGTCAGTGCCCAGGCTGCTGTAATCACAAAACTTCTTTTCAAACTAGCAGATTAATCTGTTTTCAGATCACTGCTTGTCCTGAGCTATTACAGTCTACTCAGAGTCATGTGGGAATCTCTGAACAGGGGTGCACCACCAATAAGGCCAGGTGAGGCGATCAACTCAGGCAGCACCAGGTAGGGGCAAAGGGGGGGGGGGGGGCAACGGGAGGGCCATGGGCAATGAGCCCTTTCATTGTGGTAAAAGGGGTTAGATTAAGAAATTGGGTTGGGGGGGCGCCATTTCAGTTTTCGCCTCAGGCAGCAGAAAGGCTAGGTGCACCCCAAGGAAGTTCATTCCCCCTTTCATGGCATTTAAAGATTTCAAAATCCTTTAGACTCTGGTTTACCCAAGCCAAATCTAATAGTTTCATAGTGGGCCCACGATCATGTCCTGGGGCTTGACAAAGACAGTATGCTTTATTAACTAAATTATTATTAAATAATTAGCTTTCTTCAGGCAGGAGGATGAAAGCAGCAACCTTCTTGGTTATTTTGTCAGCTCCATCAATTATCCACTACACTAGAACCCCTCTGTTTTCCTTGGTTTTCACATACTGGGGGTCACTTACTAAAGTATGGTGTTTGACATTTCTGTCTTTGTAAAATAAAACACTGGGGAAAGATCTGACCAATTTATTAAGAGGCACATACTTCAACAATTTTGCTGCATTTTCTTCTGTCTGTGTACCAGAACAAAACTCTACTAGGAGAAAATCTAGACAGGAGCTAGAGTAGATTTCTGATGCAATGTATGACAAAATTTGTGATTTTTCTACCAAAAAAAAAAGTGGTGCAAAACTTTAGAACATGATCCCTACAGTGTACAAAAATATAATTTCCTGAGTCTAAGATTGTGCAGATATTAGTCACCGCACAGAATTATGTGCCTGTTCTGTATTATGCTACTTATCATTAATTTTGACATGTGTGCATATATAAAAATTTGGACACAGCTTGGTTTTGTCGGAAATGTTTAAACAGCTCAAAACTTGCCAAATTTGAATATTTTACTAGATGAAATTAATGGGCAAATGTAAAAAATGTCTTAGCATCCATGGAAACGAGAACAACATAACTATGAGGGAAGACATCACTATTTGTTCTGTGAACCAGTTAATCTCCCGTGACCCCATTTATAGCAAACATGGTGAAGTGGTATGTGCAACTCTGTTCACTAATGTATTACAGATCCAGCTGTCGGCAATGTATATCATAAATGATGTCTATTTTAAGATGATTATTAAGCAAACATTGATGTGCATCTTATCAAGAAATCACAGCTGTTACATCGAAGGAGGCTTACACAGAATAAAAATAGATTTACTTAGTGCACCTATAGAGGGATGCATTCACAGCTGTGCATAAAAACACCTTACTGCAGCTTTTACTTGTTTCACATTTTATGTTGCAGCCCCCTGCTAAAATTAAAAAAATAAATAAATCACGTTTTCCCCCATCATTCTGTACTCAATCGCCCTTAAAGGGCATCTGTCAGCAGTTTTGTACCTATGACACTGGCTGACCTGTTACATGTGCACTTGGCAGCTGAAGACATCTGTGTCGGTCCCATGTTCATATGTGTCTGTATTGCTGAGATAAATTATGTTTTATTATATGCAATGAGCCTCTAGGAGCAACAGGGGCGTTACAATTGCAGAGAGAGAGCAGAGCATCTAGTTGTAATAGTAACGCCCCCGTTGCTCCTAGAGGCTCATTTACATATATTAAAACATCATTTTTCTCAGCAATGTGGGCACATATGGAACCAACACAGATGCCTTCAGCTGCCAAGTGCTCATGTAACAGGTCAGCCAGTGTCACAGGTATAAATCTGCTGACAGATGCCCTTTAATGGTATAAAACAGAATTTTATACATTTTGCAAATTTATAAAAAAAAAAACTACAATTTTCAAAGGGACATTAGTATTCAGACCCTTTGCTATGATACTTGAAATTTAGCTTTGTTGCCTCTAATTTCTCTTGATCATTTTTGAAACGGTTCTTCCTCTTGATTGGAGTCCACCTGTGGTAAATTCAATTAATTGGACATGATTTGGAAAGCTAAACCCCTGTCTATATAAGATCTCACAACTGACAATGCATATCAGAGCAAAAACCGAGCCATGTGGAGGAAAGAACTGCCTGTAGAGCCTAGAGACAGGATTGTGTGGACTCACAGATCCGGAAAAGCTTACAAAAATTTTCTGCTGCACTAAAAGATTCAAAGAGCACAGTGGGCTCCATGATTCTTAAATGAAAGAATTTTGGAACAGTCAGGACTCATCCTGGCTAACTCTCCAAACTTTAAGGGTTTATCCGAACCTGGAAATGCCCCCCCATATGCCTGGGCCCCTCACACTGATTGTACTTACCTGGCTCCCCGCGCCGCTCTTGGTCCACGCCGTCTCTGCTTCTCCCTCTGCCCGGATGAAAACATCCGGTGTGCGGGGAAACAGCCAATGGCAGGTGGTGACAGGGGCGAACCTTCCTAGAGTCACCTGTGATATGTACCATATAGATTGTGAGCCCTCATCGGCAGGGCCCTCTCTCCTTGTGTACCAGTTTGTAACTCGTCTTGTTCATGCTTAGTGCAATTGTCTGTATATATACACCTTATCTTATGTCCAGCGCTTTGGAATGAATGGCACTTTAATAATAATAAATAGTAATAATAATAATAATAATAATGTGCTTTCCTGCCCCTGGCCACAAAGCAATGAAGTAAGCTGAACTCTTGCACCAGGGCCCATGAGCCTTTAGCTGCGCATCTTGAAGGAAAACTTCCTTCCCGACAATCGCCTTGATGATCTGCACGTCTAATATAAGCCTAAGATACAACTCTGTGAATGCACTTGAGTTTCCCAGCCAGAGCTCTGACTTGAACCCAATGGAACATCTCTGGAGAGACCTGAAAATGTCTTTCCATGGACAGTCCCCATCCAACCTGACAGAGCTTGAGAGGATCTGCAGAGAAGAATGGCAAAAAATCCTCAAATCCAGATGTGCAAACCTTGTGGTATCATACCCAAGAAGACTGGAGGCTGTAATCACTGCCAAAGGTGCCTCAACTAAGTACTAAGTAGAGGGTCTAAATACTTATGTCAATGCAAGATTTTAGTTTTTCTTTTCAATAAAGTAGTAAAGATTTCAAACATCCTCTTTTCACTTTGTCATTATGGGGTATTGAAGGCAGAATGATGTGGAAAAATTTGAACTTTTTTTATTTTAGCACAAGGCTGCAACAAATGTAAAAAAGGGAATGCGCGTGAAGACTTTCTGTATATAGTGATCTGTTTATATATGGACATATCTGATGGATTTTTACCCCAAACAACGGGGAGAAGCGATAGAATTAGTGATCGCTTCTCCCCATATTGTGGAGAAGATTGCTGCAAGTAAATACAGTGGTGTCCTTCACTGATGAGCAGGAGTTTGCTGGGACAGTCGTCTGTTCAATTGTTCTATGTAAAGGGACCTTAAGTTATAAGTCTGATATATTTTTTCGTCAGGTGCTATTAGCTGTGTGGCATAGTATTTTTTTTAGTTCACATTACATTGTTACATTATTTTTACAGAAAAATGTAATAAAACATTTGAATTAACATCCCCATTGATTTTAGTGTGATTTTTCTGACATGAAGCACCAGTCATGCAGTGTATGGGGATATCAGGACAGCTGTCGGCCATGGTGCATGGCCAACTTAAGTGTGTGGAGCATATTTTAATTAGGCCTCGTGCACACGACTATATTCACATTTTTTCTGGATTGCACACGGATCCATTCATTTTTATGGGTCCGCATGTCATGATGTGCTGTCTGCATCTGTGTGCCCAGGCTGCAAATTATAGAACTTGTCCTATTCTTGTCTGATTTCTGGACACGAATAGGCTTTTTGACAGTGAGTCCTGCGAAAATTGCACATGAATATGGTCACAAAACGGATATGGTTGTGTGCAGGTGGCCTTAGAGGTAGCATCCCTGCTAACAAAGACTTCCATTGCTGTGCATATGAGCTCCTTTACAATACTTCTATTAAAAGTTGTAGTATTTCTTTATTATACAAAGATTTTTATTAACATTTTTGATTTGTACTTTGTGCAGAGAGAACACAAGGCTGTAAGCAAAGAATGTTATTCCCTGTCCAAACATTTAATATAACACAATTTTTGGATGAAGGGGTTATATGGGCAAGAATAAATATGGGTCATTCGCTTTCACTTTGTATATGTCTACTAGTTTGTAATATACTTTACCTTTTTGGTCTTTATTATTAGATCTGAACTCTGGTCATATGACCCCATCCATTCACAAGGCAACCCTTCTGCATAGGTCACTTCCATTGCTCTACTCTTCTGTCTCCCATTGCAGAGAGACTCAGAGCGCATCACTATGGGCGATCAGTAGCCATTACGGGAATCCCCAAGGCCTCCTAGATGCATTGTTTACAGAGGGTTCATAGGCACTGCCTACTCACTGCCCATGCAAATCAGTAAAGAGGTGACGTGCTCTGGGATTCTCCACTTTGGAAGACAGAGGAATGGACCTAAGGCGACCATCTTGTGGAGTGGACGGGATGATGAGTTCAGATCTAGTGATACAGACCACACACATAAATAAAGTATGGTACAGACTGAAAAGAAATGTGAAATTAATTACCCATGCTTATTGTTTCAAAGATAACCCTTCACATACTTAAGGCGCATTCACACGACTATGGGACGGCTGTGCCTGTGTTGTCAACTGCGAACTGCAGATCTGCAAAACCCGGCGTGTGTATCTTGGTATGGACCCTTTGACTTCAAAGAGTCCGTGATCCGCAAAATGTTGCAAAAGATAGGACATGTCCTATCTTTTGTAGAGAGGAGGCATGGATCCAGAAGTACACGAAAACACATGGAAGCCCATGTCCTATCTTTCGCTGCATCTTGCGGATCATGGATCCATTGAAGTCAACAGGTCGGCACTGGAATGCGGGGTGAACATGACCAGGATCCGCGGTTAGCGGTGTGCAACATCGGCATGGCTGTCCAAGGTTCGTGTGAATGCACCCAGACACTGCAAACAATGCGATTCTTATTGAAAAGGTATCATATGTAAAATTATGAAAAGATTAATGTGTTTTTCATGTTAATATGTTACCTCTTTGTATTCCTTCCAACTGCGATGGAAATCCACTGATCCATCCTTGCGATGCTGAATTACAGTCCATCCTCCTCCACTTGTTTCCATATCACAAAAAGCCTGCATAAGAATATTTTACATTAAATATAGAAAATACATTCTATACTAGAACAGCATGCATTCTATGGCATGTCACTGCTCAGTGAGTTTAATGAGTGTATATTGGAACCAGTACATTTCTTTAATGAACAGGGTTTCATCTCAGGTAAAATACTGCTAAACACCGATACACAATACCGTGGTCCAAGAACAACATCCAATATGGTAACACACATTTTCTTTGATGGTCAAGAGAAATGTCAACAAACAGAACATTATCAAAATTAGGGTTATTCACTTTAGAAAAAAGACGACTGAGGGGAGATCTAATAACTATGTATAAATATATCAGGGGTCAGTACAGAGATCTCTCCCATGATCTCTTTATCCCAAGGACAGTAACCATGACGAGGGGACATCCTCTGCGCCTGGAGGAAAGAAGGTTTGTTCACAAAAATAGAAGAGGATTCTTTACGGTAAGAGCAGTGAGACTATGGAACTCTCTGCCCGAGGAGGTGGTGATGGTAAGTTCAGTAAAAGAGTTCAAGAGGGGCCTGGATGTATTTCTGGAGGGTAATAATATTACAGGTTATAGTTACTAGATATGGGTTGTTGTTGATCCAGGGAGTAATTCTGATTGCCTGATTGGAGTCGGGAAGGAATTTTTTTCCCTAAAGTGAGGAAAATTGGCTTCTACCGCACAGGGTTTTTTTGCCTTCCTCTGGATCAACTTGTAGGAAAACAGGTCGAATATTACATTCTAGATTTTACTGGTAGCTTTTTGTTTTTCTTTTATTACATTGAATCTGCATTTGTGTTTGTGCTAAGGTTAAATTATGTTTTTATAAGGCTTTTTATTCAGTCCAGATGCTTTTACTTTTGAGCAGGTCTATTCTGTAGAAGCTGCATGTATATCCAGTTAGGAATTAAGTAAATTGCCATGATTATTAATGAGAAAATCATACCAATTTTTTCTAATATTTAGACCTACCCCTAACTTCTTCACCATCCTCCATTGTATAAAACCACATAATAAAAAGATGAGAGGTTTGTTACTGGAGGACAGTGATCATAGGGTTTTCCCACTCATTTACTATTGATGGCCTATCCTTAGGATAAGCCATCAATAACTGATTGTCGGGGGTCATACACCATGCACCCCCCAACACTGTTTTAGATATGGATATGGCCATGTGCATGAGGCCTTACAGTGTGAAAGTACAACACTTCTGCCTAAACCTCTATGTGGAGGATTTAAAGGGGTTGTTCACCCCCAGGGGCTTTTTAGACAAACACCCTCTCCCCAGAGTAGATGATAATGTGGGGAGACCTGACATCTGCTGCTGCAGTGGGGGAGTGAAGGAGCTGGAACCCACTGGTGGGAAACAGGTCCAGCCACGCTGAGGGGTTTGCAGAAAAGTCCCCAGGAGGGACCCTTTAAATTTAAAGATTATTAAATGTGAGTTTTGGCAAATACATGGGGGTGCCATTTTGATCACTGTGGTACATTTTGCACCATCCTCATGAACTTGTAACTTTATGCATATGAATGCATCTTACAGCACTATTAATAATAATATGCAACATGGCTTTGACACAAATTGTGGCCTTTCAATGCACTTCTTGGCCATGAATCTTTTATGAGTCACATACTGTACCCTTATACTGGTCTTGTATGGCCACATGGTCAGGTTTTTGGATGCAGTTTTGGAAGCTGAGTTCAGGAGTGGATCATAAAAGGAGTAAAAGTATAAAGGACAGAACCAGTTCTTTTTTCTTTTTTTTAATTCATGCCTGCTGTTGGCTTCTTAAACTGCATCAGGAAACCTGACTGTGTGGCCGCACCCTAAGGTTCTAGTTTAAACTGAAGAAATATATAATGCAGTACAAGAACGAGTCTGTTAGTGTGAAAACTGTCATAACTATGATGAATAGGGTCTGGATTACGTATAGATTTCATGTGGCTCCTATTTTCGGTTTGTGAAATGTTCTGCACATGTGAAATGCATGGTGTCTGAAGAGCCCCAATTAGCATTCTTAGGGTATTATAGCATTTTTGTGCTTTGCACTTTTCTCCTGTCAAGGCTAAAGTATCCTTCATATTATTAAGTAGTTCATTGGCTTTTACATAACTTTATTTGTCAAACAAGATGTATGCTGCTCCATTGCTACTAAGCACTTTGAATATAGCATTAGGGTGCACTTCTTTTTGTAGGTGATGGCTCAGTAATGCACAATGACGGGAAAATATCATTGATTAAATACAATGTCCTTAGCTCACACATTTTTTCACCTAGCAAATATTCAGTACTCAGTAATATAATAACACATATAGCATTCTGTATATCCTTATACAGCTGTTAACATCCAGTGGATGGCGTACTGTGAACACATGTTGCACCATATGGAATATATTGAATTCCTTATTTGACAATCATGAGTTCTGGGAAGTGCGTTTACTCATTGTCATTTGTCTCAGGATTTTGTGATTTCAAGTAACGTGAGATTGAAAGACATTAGGCCACTGATTGAACTCTTCAGATCATAAGTAGAAATAATAGTATCATTTACTTGCTAACATTCAGAGATTTCAATATTAATCAAAACAATTTGATTTCCTAAAACTATGTACAAGATTTATTGTAATTTACCCCAAAAGCATTTTAAACACTTATGGAGGAATTTATCAGGATGTATTTTTTTGAAGTTTGTTTTCTTGAATCTATTTGATAAATTGGCTCATTTTTAAACTTAACAATTTTATCTACAGATGTTACTACAGTTTTTACTCCACCCCCTTATTGGAGTGAGTTGAATATCTCCCAAACATGTGGACTGACAATGCACCATATACCACTGTACAGTCTCCTGCCCACAGTTAGGCCATGTGCATGAGGCTTTAAACATATTTCATTTGACTTCCCATTTTCATTTGGTTTCCAATTCAAATAAATGGGAGCTGAGCTGCATTACACTGACATAGTCACAACACAGTGGCCAGAGCCTTTTGCTTCTGGCTCCATTCACTGTTTTGTTTCTAGCATCAACGGCTGCTCAAAACAGCAGATCAGTGTGCCTGGTGTCTGACCACCAAAATCCTGAGGATATGTCATCAAAATCGAGAAACGGGAAATCAGTTTAAGGAAAAGAACAAGCAAAAGGCTCATAGGTTTACATATACACGTGGTGGAGCCTAGTCAGAGCAAGAGAGCATTGGTCAGTGTATAAATACATTTTGCCACTAGGGTTGTATATTACTCTCAGCTACCAGGGTCACTATTGGTCAGTGTATATGTTTTATCATCTGCCAGGTATGCTTTTTGTACAGTAGCTCAGGCCTGCTAACAGCTAGAATTTACCATTATCTATGTTCTTTTTTTCTTTCTACAACTCTGTTTTACCTTTCGAAGCAGCTGATGTTCCACTTTACATAGGATGACTTTATTGTAGTTAAATTGGTAACAAATTACTTTCTTCATAAAGTACAAAAGCAAAATATTGTAAATGCAGTATAACACCTCCTATTAAAAAGTCATGTGCATGTCCCTGATGGAAAGTGGCACAATCCTCAAAACTATATGGTCACAAATATTATAAGGTATATGAAAATAATCAGCCTTGTCTGTGGTGTATTTGTTTTCGAAAGAAAGAAAAGTAAACTACTTTAGCCCCAAAGATAAAGGGTGGATTTTGAAAAGTAGGTTGTAAAGTGGGCATGGTGAGCTGTGTTAGCAAGGTTCACTCCAGATTTATCACTGTGACCTTTTAAAAAAGAAAGTGCAATTTTTGTGATTTGCGAATGAGGGAGTAGGTAATATTTTCACTTAGCTGTACAGTGGGCCCCCAGAATTAATTCTACTGGTGGGCATTGGGCACTCCACTCTGACACTGGTATCAGCTGTTCCAATTTTTAAAGGCAATACCCATACCATTATACCATAAATATATTGTCACATCCTCATATTCTCTAGCAAAGTCCAAGTAATCTTAGTCCAATGCTTCATCTAGCTATTGCACCATTTCCAAGCATTCTTGACTGTGGTTCATTTGGATTTTAATTAATATTTTAAGTTTATTTTTTTAACTCAGCAAACAACTCCTATTTTTCATTTCTTATTTATTTGCTTTGTGTGGAGATAGACAATGTCAAAAGTTGTGTTCTGTATTTTTAACTGTTTTCTATCCATCCAAACATGTAGTTACAAGCAACAAGCTGAAAAAGATCCTAAATTCGCCTGTTTACTACTAACCTTTACTGATTCTGTAGAGTTTGGGAAATGCAAAGTGTAGACTCCGCTAGATGTCACACCAGCTTTAGAAGCATCTGCACAGTCTCGAAAGCTCAACTGCTCCTCTTTTGCTATGATTGGAATATCTGAAAACAAAAAATAAAATGTAATCGCTTGCAATAATGAGTCAACAAGAGAAAACAACATGTTGCCTTATTTGTTATTAGGACATTCTTCAAACTTTATAATAAAACATATATAATGTTTGGTGGTATACATAAGGCCATTCTACTAAGACGTGAAGCCACATCCTCTTCATTGTTTACCAAGAACAGATCCATTCTTTTAATAGCGTTATGTCTGCTATTACAGCTCAATGGAAAAAGCTGTAGTGATCTGTAATATCACACCCCTTCAAACAGCTGGCTCACATACAACTGCTTAAAAGGGGTTAAAAGCTATCCTCTATCCAAAGGACAGGGTATAATTGTTATTTTGGTAGGTGTCCATCCACTGGGTCCCCGACTGATCCTAAGAGCAGGAGTATGGTACTGCTGGAGAGTTCCCTACAAAATGAATGAAGTGGCAGCACGCTTACTTGACCTGATGCTCAATTTGGGTGGGGAAACAGGACCCCTGTATGCAGGATACTATGAATAGGGAATAACTTCGTCTAACTGGAATACCACTTTAACTAAAAAAATAACTGAACTGAATATTTCACAGTATAATGAATATTATTTTAAAGTGAGTAATGAACAAGACCTAAGCATAATCATATAATGAATATCCAAAAATCTGACATTTTACCACCCATGGCCCAGGGGATTGTATGATCTGTTATGCTGACAAGAAATTGTCTGCATCATGTATGTATTCTGTAGTAATATCTCCAGGTAACAAGCAAAAGGTGATAATGACAAAGTACAGAAATATTTGTCTACTGTTTTATTTGTTTTACTAACGGTTGTATTGTGAAACCAGGTTGGTCAGTTGGCCCACAGTCTCCATGATGAATGCCTGTTGTCTCTGTAGCATGCTGTTGTTCTGCACGGCTTCATTGAGTTGTTCTCCCAATTCGCCAATGAGCTCACTTTGCTTTGAAAGTAACTCATCTACATGAAGTTTCTCCGCTCTCAATACTTCTATTTCCTCCTTGTGCTTCTCCTCCATCTGCAAAACTTTATTCTCTAGAAAACTGAAAAAACACAGGATGCATTGAGAAGGCATATATTAAACATAGGTCCTGGCCAGATATGATGCTGACATAACACAAATCAGTGACAGATATCCCAATTATAGTGGTGTGTCACTTGTTTTCTTGTAGTAGTTAGTAGTTTTCACAAAATCACACTTTATTAGATGCAGCACAAGCCAAGTATGGAGCCCTCATATTCATGAATGGTGGGCAACCCCTAACCCTTACATGGCTGATTAAGAACTTTCTCCTTATTAGCGTGCATGGGGAGAAAGCTGTCAATCAGACACAAGTGGAGTTGGCAGCTCATCATTATTGAGGAGTCTAGAATATGTACACATCAATGAGAGGACTCCTGCCTCCACTCAAGCTACATCTAGAAAACAAGTGACACATTAGAGTGTCTTGTAGGTATTGTATGGTTATGACATGTATGGTTTATGGTTCTAAACATGCTGGGCATTAGATATGAGGCTGCTATGCTAGTCATTTGACTATATGAAGGGGGTATGGTAGTTGTGATAGATGAAGGATTCACAGGCATGCTTTATATACCCATGGCTTAAGCTGAAACTGATCTTAGGGAAGAATAGGGCTATTAGATGGCTAGGAGGCTGTCCATCATGCTCAATTATGTTTTCACCATCCCAATATTATTATTACATTTTTAAACTGCACAGCTATATAATATGTTCCATTAATAGCAACTTTAGTTTATTGCTCATGCTTCCAATATTTTTTTATACCTTCTTGGCAGTTATTTTAACAGCTATAAAAAACATTTAGTATTTATTGGCCTATTAAATAAACAATTACAAATATTTCTTCCTTAAAGGGGTTATCCTATGACTAATATTAAAAATGAAAACCAGACATCACATAGTACATGACAGTCTCTTTCTAACAAAGCTAGAATCAGCCCTGTACCTCACATGGATCCAGAGATCTTCCTATTTATTGTTCTGCTAGTTTTCTGTCAAGCTGACAGCTCAAGGGGAATGTGTTTTCTGCTGCAGGTAAGGGGCCGTGTCCATGCTCTCCCTATCACAACTCAGGAGGCAGTTAAAGGATGAAACTGAGCATGTGCGGCTATCTCAGTGAGCAGGACAAAGAAATAAGAAAAAAAAAACAGGTGGCTCTATACATATATTTTATTGAATAACACAGTGGCTAACTAACTAATTTTTAATTACATGCAATTACAAAAGAATTCAGATCCAGGTTCTGGTTTGAAAACTCTAGAATATTTTTCATGGGACAACCCCTTTAAAAAGTCCTACTATTTTGCTTCAGTGGAGATAAGACCCTCACCTAGCTGCTACAGTTTCTTAATCTGATATTAATCCTTCAGAACTCTGGCTGGCTCTCTGTGTTCTCCCTCTCCTCAGTGTCAGAGATAAAAGAAGTAGGTTTTACGTGAAGATGTGTGTGTCGAGAGGAGATGCAGTGAGGGCAGCTCACACAGGCCGCAGACAAGGAGGAAAGCACACACAGGGCAATTTGCAGGGTGAAGACTGCATCATCCAGGACACACAGATCTAGTATGTATTATTGAGAGTACACTGTATACTATAAAACTTTGACTGATGTCATTATATGATTAAAATTCTGGCTTATTAATTATTTTGCAAAAAAAATTAATGAAAAAATTATTTTTTAATACATGAGTAATCCAATACAATAATATACTTGAAGGTTTGTACCTGTTCTTTTCACGTAAGTTAACTGATTTCTTGGTTCTGCAATAGCAACGCTTTCTCCAGACTTGTTGGTGGATATGGAATTTCCAGTAAATTGGATTTCCAACCTATTTGTCTGGTTGAGGACCTGTTATTTAGGCATATTTATGAGTATATGAGGCCCATAATTTTTTTTTTTTTTTTACAGATAAAGACACCAAGATTTTCCATGTAGAGAAATGTATCCAATGCACAAATCAAGTCATCATAGGAATACTGAAGAGAAATAACCCTGCATCCAGTACATTTTCAAGAATAATGTGGAAAAGCAGGAACAACAATGTTTGAGATATAAACCTTAACAAATACCATACAATAATGGAAGAGAACTAAGTTACAGTATGGTTCAGTAAAATAAGAGTTGTCCAACCTAGATATGAGAATTTGTGGGAAAATTCAGGGCTATGAAGCTAGAGCCTGCAAAAAATAATCTGTACCTAACTCTGGCTTCAAATTAGAATATTACATATTATGTTTTATTAATATTGTATAATCAATTTAATTCATAGCTTGTTGCATATTCACTTTCATAAGAATTTAGGAAAGATTGTAAACCTGTTCTGTCAATCCATTTGATACTGACTCCACCGCCACCAGATAGGCATTGCTAAAGATCCCCTGCACAACTGTATACCCTGTATCGTTTGTTTGGAAAAAAAAATCTGTTTTTTAGACAAGTCCATCAATGATAAACTGACAACAGTGCATATACTTTTAAGAGAAATGTAGCTATACTAAGGGGGGGACCCCATATTTAATGGTCATCCCCTTCCAGCATCACTACAAAAAAATATAAATTAATGAAAAAAAATATTTTTTATATTTGCTAACAGTTGCCTTGAGTGAAAAAATTGCATAACATAAAGGAAAAAAGTTTCAGGCTGCAACCTTCATTCCTTTATGTTCATACCCCTTGATATTTAGTTCATAATCTGTGCCTGGTTTAATCTAGGATGATGCTACTTACAATAGCTTTCAGGTATCAGCACAGCTTTATTACTGGAATAATTTCTCTTTCTACAGACCATAATGCATCGCTTATCTGTCCTGCTGCCAGAATGTCCAGTTGCAGAATGAAAAAGGGATTTTTTTCTGGTGCTCCCTTGATGTGTAGTTCCCTGTTGTTTTTAAAATTTCTTAGGTGTTGAGTTACAATATGTTTCAGGTTGAACCAAGGTAAAAGTCATCAGGTAAAAACCTACTTTTTCATTCTAGGATACCGGATCATGCTCTGGGAAGCCAGGATGGAAAACCAGGCTGTAGCTTTCAGTTCGGTCGACTACCTGTTGCCCTATAAAGCACATTCTTTGTTTTTTTTACCTGAAACATCTTTTGACTACCAAACACTGATTCTGAGGACTGCCTGATTTTCTTTGCCCTTGCTCTGCCATGGGGGGAAAAATCTACATTGTGTGCTTTCTGCACTAGCTACAATCCCTTACAGCGCGGCCTATTTGATTTTCCATATCTTGAGACTTGGGTGCTTTGTCCCCTCTTCACACTCAGATTTGCTGGGTAGAAACTCCTACCCTCTCCCTGGTTGCTAAGACGCCGTGCACTTCTTGAGGCTGCCGCTGTAAAGTGAAACACAGCATACAATGTAGAGGGAAGCTGGAAAAAAAATCCAAATGGAGTAGAATTGGAAAAAAAGACAGCAATTCCACCACAGTTTTATGTGTTTTGTTTTTACGGCATTCACTATGCAGTAAAACTGACTTGTGCTCTTCATTCTCCAGGTCAGTATGATTACAGCTATACCACACGTATAGTTTTTATTGTGTTTTAACACTAAAAAAAAAAAAAAACTTTTGAAAAAATGCAAAAAAATTTCTCACATCTAGAGCCTTTCTCACGCATCCCACTGGGGTAATTAAAGTTTCTTTTTTCAATTTATTTTTTTGAGAGTGCTGCCTTTTTTTGTTTTTATATTATAGTCTTTGTCGGACTTATGGCTTTGCACCTCTACCTTACATTTTTAAGTACTGCCGCGTTTTTTTTGCATATATATATATATATATATATATATATATATATATACATACACACAGTGCCTTGCGAAAGTATTCAGCCCCCTGGAACTTTTCAACCTTTTGCCACATTTCAGGCTTGAAACAAAAAGATATAACATTTTAAATTTTTGGTGAAGAATCAACAAGTGGGTCACAACTGTGAAGTGGAACGAAATTTATTGGATCATTTAAACTGTTTTTGTAATAATAAAACTGAAAAGTTGGGCGTGCAAAATTATTCGGCTCATTTACTTTCAGCTCAGAAAACTCACTCCAGAAGTTCATTGAGGATCTCTGAATGATCCAATGTTGTCCTAAGTAACTGATGACAAATAGAATCCACCTGTGTGTAATCAAGTCTCCGTATGAATGCACCTGCTCTGTGATAGTCTCAGGGTTCTGTTTAAAGCACAGAGAGCATCATGACGACCAAGGAACACACCAGGCAGGTCTGTGATACTGTTGTGGAGAAGTTTAAAGCCGGATTTGGATACCAAAAGATTTTCCAAGCTTTAAACATCCCAAGGAGCACTGTGCAAGCGATCATATTGAAATGGAAGGAGTATCAGACCACTGCAAATCTACCAAGACCCGGCCGTCCCTCTAAACTTTCATCTCAAACAAGGAGAAGACTGATCAGAGATGTAGCCAAGAGGCCCATGATCACTCTGGATGAACTGCAGAGATCTACAGCTGAGGTGGGAGAGTCTGTCCATAGGACAACAATCAGTCGAACACTTCACAAATCTGGCCTTTATGGAAAAGTGGCAAGAAGAAAGCCATTTCTCAAAGATATCCATAAAAAGTCTTGTTTACAGTTTGCCACAAGCCACCTGGGAGACACACCAACATGTGGAAGAAGGTGCTCTGGTCAGATGAAACCAAAATCAAACTTTTTGGAAACAATGCAAAACTATATGTTTGGTGTAAAAGCAACACAACTCATCACCCTGAACACACCATCCCAATGTCAAACATGGTGGTGCCAGCATCATGGTTTGGGCCTGCTTTTCATCAGCAGGGACAGGGAAGATGGTTAAAATTGATGGGAAGATGGGTGGAGCCAAATACAGGACCATTCTGGATGAAAACCTGTTGGAGTCTGCAAAAGACCTGAGACTAGGACGGAGATTTATCTTCCAACAAGACAATAATCCCAAACATAAAGCAAAATCTACAATGGAATGGTTAAAAAATAAACGTATCCAGGTCTTAGAATGGCCAAGTCAAAGTCCAGACCTGAATTCAATTGAAAATATGTGGAAAGAGCTGAAAACTGCTGTTCACAAACGCTCGTCTTCCAACCTCAAATAGCTCGAGCTGTTTTGCAAGGAAGAATGGTCAAGAATTTCAGTCTCTAGATGTGCAAAACTGATAGAGACATACCCCAAGCGACTTGCAGCTGTAATCGCAGCAAAAGGTGGCGCAACAAAGTATTAATGCAATTAATGGAAGCATTAATTCAGTTTTATTATTACAAAAAAAGTTTAAATGATCCAATAAATTTCGTTCCACTTCACAATTGTGACCCACTTGTTGTTGATTCTTCACCAAAAATTTAAAATGTTATATCTTTTTGTTTGAAGCCTGAAATGTGGCAAAAGGTTGAAAAGTTCCAGGGGGCCGAATACTTTCGCAAGGCACTGTATATATATCACATGATCTACCCTGTCAGGTGAATGCCTTAAAAATTAGATAAATGAAAATGATGCCAGAACAGCCATCCTTTGGTCATCCTGCCTACCAAAAAATATATCAAACAATCAAAAAATCTTGTGTACCAATAAAAACGTCACCTCATTGTGCAAAAAATCTATGCAGTTTATGTCCAAGTTTATGCAATTTCCATACCCAGTAGAACCTGCCTAACAATTTAAGGGGCATAGCATATTGGGCAATGAAATGCCGTAACTATGGAAAAACTGCAATTTTAATTTTGCACTGTCCTCTGCAGATTAATTTCTGCAAAATACCTGTGCAGTCAAAATTCCCACTGCATCCCTTAACATCTTGAGAGGCATAACTGCAGAAAAATTGCAAAAGTATTTATCCTGTATGGTGAATGCCTAAGCAGAAAAAAATGGCCAAACCTTGTCACCTTGCTGCCAGAAATAAATTGAATAAAAAGTGTTAATACATTTATTTTGTGGTACATACAATTTAATAAAAATATTAAAAAGTTGTATGCACCACAAAACTATACCATTAAAACCCACTGCTAACTCTGCAAAAAATTAGCCCTCATATAATCTGCATATGGAAATGTAAAGAAGTTATGGGTGTCAGAAAACGGCGACCTTTGAAAAGGTTTTTATTTTTTTAAAACAGTAGTAAAATCTAAACATGATAAAAACCACATTAATATGGCATTGCCATAATCGCACTGACACATGGAATAAGGTTGACATGTCTTTTTTAGCGTACAGCGAAAGCCGTAAAATGAAAACTCAAATGATATTGCCGGAACTGTGTTTTTTGTAAATTTCAGAATTTTTCCTGCATGGTAAGCTGAATGGAGCTATTAAAACGTACATGTGAACAGGAAAGTAAAAATGTTTTGGCTCTTGGAAGATAAGAAGGAAAAAAAACATTGGCCTGTTCCTAGAGGGGTTAAATGAATGCCATTATATTGTTATTTTTTATTACAGTAGATGCAGATTTATACAGTATATGCCTTAGAATACATATCAATGCTAGAATATTTAGTGCGTTTCAGACTTGCATACCTGGGTCTCAACTTCACTCAGCTTGCGTGTCTGTTCTGCTGTTTGACTTATTAGATTTGTTCCAATTTCCAACATGGTGCTTGTTTGATTCTGGTCACCTGATAGATGGGAGGCCGCCATTTCACTTTTGACATTATCCTGGATGTAGTTTTCTAGCTGCAATAAGTAAGTAACCATTAAAAATAATTCAACACCTGGTAACATATATTTATAAGGATGTCTTTATTTTAAACATATCCCTGGACTGTGCAGATAAAATCACAGCATACACTACTTTGGTCCAATTATCTCACTAGACTGGTCCATTTACATCAATAGGTCTACAAAAAAAAAACAAAAAACATGTACCGCAATGGTGTGCGGCCTTTTTGAAATCGTCTGTATCTACCAGGAGGAACACGAATGACTATTAGCCCTTAGAGATGGGTATAAGACACTCATCCCCAGGGAAAGAGACAACTGCCATGTAGAAAGACAACTTGCCCAATCCTTGTTTACCCTGATAGCAAATGACTAGGGGTAGCTGGGCTGCTTCCATACCAGGGCTGTGGAGTCGGTAAACCAAAATCCCTACTCAAACTCCGACTCCTCAATTTGCCCAACTCCGACTCCCTCATACATGCGCATGTTTAAGTGATAACTTTAAACAAACTTTGCATAAATCAATAGTGCAGATATGTCATGACAAAAAAAGTTTGTAATATATTTTTTACTAGATAGCTTTACTCCGAACTTTCTGTATCAGGCTTTTCTCTGGGTACAGCTCACTAAGGGCCTGATGTATGAAAACTGTCTAGGTTCAGACTTTCTTTGTTGCCCATACCAACCAATCAGAGCTCCCCTTTAATTTCTCCAGAGCATTATATGAAATGAAAGGGGAGCTCTGATTGCTTTCTATGGGCAACAAAGAAACTTCTACACCTAGGCAGTTTTCATACGTAAGGCCCTAGGTGTTTTACATCAGATGAAAAGCAAACTAAAACCTAAAGCATACAGAGAGAACATGCACTGGACAATTGATTTATGCACAGTTTATTGAAAGTTTAGATATACTAAGAAGTACTGGCCTTAAAGGGGTTTTCTCAGCAGGTTTATTCACTGGCTGACAGGCAGTTTGCACTTACTCTGTCTCCTCAGGCTGTGGGTAGGTCTCCAGCAGTTATTAGCATATATTAACTTACTCTGACAGAGCAGGAGATTGTGATCTCTAACACAGATGCAGGCTCTGTGTGAACAGGAGTGAGGCCACATGGTGGGAGGGGGGTCTTATCAAGCCCCAATCTTGTGTAAGCCACTCTGGCTATGTTGAAAGGATTGGGCCATGGGGGATGTGGGGAAGGGGTGGGGGCAGTTACTACTTTATGTGGGCATGTGGGAAGGGATGGGGGCAGGGGCGTAGCTAAAGGCTCATGGGTCCTGGTGCAAGACTTCAGCTTGGGCCCCCTTACCTTAGTGCTCTGTGTGTCTTCTTATGCGGCACAAGGGTCTTTGGGCCCCCTCAGGCTCCTGGGCCCGGTAGCGACTGCTACCTCTGCACTCCCTATAGCTACGCCCCTGGATGGGGGGCAGTTACCACTTACAGTTACATGGGGATGTGGGAAGGGATAGGGGCAGTTACTACTTACATGGAGATGTGGAAGGGGGTGGGGGAGTTACACTTACATGAGTTGTGGAAGGGGTGGGGGTTTTACTACTTATATGGGGATGTGGGAAGGGGTGGGGGTGCAGTTACTACTTACATGGGGTGTGGGAAGGGATGGGGGGCAGTTTTTACTACTTACATGGACAGGTGGAGGGTTACTACTTACATGGGGTTGTGGGAAGGGGGGGCAGTTACTACTTACATGGGGATGTGGGAAGGGATGGGGCAGTTAACTACTTACATGGGTGATGTGGGGAAGGGGGGCAGTTACTACTTACATGGGGATGTGGGAAGGATGGGGGCAGTTACTACTTACATGGGGGATGTGGGAAGGGATGGGGGCAGTTACACTTACATGGGGATGTGGGAAGGGTGGGGGAGCAGTTACACTTACATGGGGATGGGAAGGGGTGGGGGGCAGTTACTACTAACATGGGGATATGAGAAGGGGTGGGGGGCAGTTACTATTTACATGGGGATGTGGGAAGGAGTGGGGGGGCAGTTACTACTTACATGGGGATGTGAGAAGGAGTGGGGGGCAGTTACTATTTACATGGGGATGTGGGAAGGAGTGAGTGGGGGTTGGGCTCTGTTCTAGCCCCACTTGTTAGAAGAGGAGTCCATATACAGATACCAGCTAGTTCCTGCTGTCTGCCCTCCTCCTGCACACCACTGCTGATAGAGTCAGCGCTGTGGAGGAGGAAAGAGAGCAGGAACTAAGAAGCCTGCCCTGCCTCCTGTGGAGCGTGGAGGCAGGGACAGCACAGCCACAGATGGGCAACTGAATAGGCAGTTCAGGACAGGTGCCACCCGCCCCGCTCCTCAGAGCAGCGGACATACTAGGCAGGCAACATGATCACATCAGTGAGTGACAAAACGGCAGCGCAGGCTGCACACTAATACAGTACTGAACGCCACAGCCGCTGCTGTGAAGCCTGGATGCCATGTAATATGTAAAATGCAGCCACAGACTGCTTTTAATAGGCTGTTACAGCGCATATAATGCTGCGCTGTCAGCCTGAAGTACTTATACATATTTGCCGCCCCCACCTTTCCCATAGATGGCGCCGCCTGAGGCAGCCGCCTCACTTGGCCTCATGAGCGGTGCGCGGCCCTGTATAGCACAAAGTACTGTGACAGCAGAACCATGTACCACAAGCAGCACAGCACAATATATTGCCCCAAAAGCTGAACTTCTTTTGTGGCTTTTTTCTGTCCTCCTCCAGTTGTCTCTGAATATTGCGTCAGGGGGGCTCAGGAGGTGAGATGTGGGCCACAGCAGTTGAATTCGGGGGGCATGTACAGTCGCTGGTGGGGTACATAAGTTTCTGATTCTTGCAGCGTTAGTTACTGTTGAGGACTTATTATGTACCTGGCCAGCGGTAGAGAGCAGTACTTGGGTGGCCCCATGAGCATCAGCCCACCGGGAAATTTCCCTGTAAGGTCTATGGCCAATCCCCCCCGCTGGAGAATAAGTTTACATCCAAAACATTGGAAGATTGAAAATAGGATTCAAACAGAATAAGAAACTTTCAATTACAACATCAAAACTAAGAGAGATTTAGATGTTACCTAATGAGGTGTGCACATTGTTGAAGCAATCAAAAACTGAACAATGTCTGACCAACAGACATTCATTCCTATTCATTCCATCAAAACTGACCCCAATGGCAACTCCCAACACCTATGTGAACAGTGCTCCACATCCACCTTTATTATGAATGTTTATTGTGTGAAGAACTAAAGATTATCCAACATTTAAGACAGAAGATTTTGCAGACAGTTCCTTTGGAAACCCCAACATGTGTTATTAATGTTCTTCAAGCAAAAAAAAAAAAAATCTCCATTTGAAGAAAACATTTAGATCGCTGTTTATGTGTATTAATGAACAAATTTGTATTGTTCATTTCTCTAAATTGGAAAAAACAGTAGTAACATACTTCATCACTAAAATAATACTGCGCAGGGAAAGAAGGGAGCCAAGTCTCTGCCCATGTGGTCAAAATGTGGAATTCTTAAATCAAACTTTGCCAAATAAAACATACTCTTCATTAATGCAATATGTGGTTTGGCGCATGGTTTATACCATTTATACTACTACCCATAAAGATCCTAGGGGTCCAATACATTTTGATGTGTGTGTGGATGTTACAGAATTATACCCCTGTGCTATAGTTACCCAGACATTATTTGGAAATAATCCCCCATCTCTTGTTTGTCCCTCACCTGTTGCTGTCACTGTGGACTGTGGCAACCCACAGATTCATACACCAGATGTCCTCAGTCTCCACTTTCTTTTTCTTGCTTGAGATGATTATGATATTCTCTTGAACTTTATGGGGCAGGTTCACATTAATTTCCATGAAAAGGTTCACATAGGAATAATAGGATAGGGATAATGGTTGCACAAGTTGGGCCCCCTCTTCCCAAGGACTCCATAGCAGCTGAAGTGTTGCTTTTATGATTATATACCCTTGAGAGCATATCTTCATTCTGCCAGGTATATGACTTATTCTTAATTTTTTTTGCAATATAATAGATGTAGAATAGAGATGAGCGAGCCTGCTCGGGAGCAATTTTCGTGTAATAGCGTACGCATCTTCTAATCTGTACGCTAATGCGTACGCATCTTGTAATTTGTATGCATTAGCGTACAAATTTATAAGATGCGTACGGATTAGTGTACATATTAGAAGATGCGTATGCATTAGCATACAGATTAGAAGATGCGTACGCTATTACGCAAAAATTGCTCCCGAGCATGCTCATCTCTAATGTAGAACATTACTATCCTAACCTAAAAATATTTGTCTGGGCTGTTTTGACCTGAAGAAAAAGGAAAACATGTCCAGGTAAAACATTCACACATCCCTAATCACTAACCAATGAAGATCAAAACCATGTTATCCTAAATACAAATTATTACCCCTTCCAAAAAATAGTAACTCTAGAGCACCTTGGAACACAGGCCATATGAGAGCAGAGCCAAAACTTTAATTCTGAGGAGATGGAATTCCACGTCAGCTGCCAGTGTCAGAAAAGCCTGCTGAGTGCCATACAAAGGCTTGCACAATCCCTCATCTAAGGTTCTTATTATGTCTTCTTTTAAGCTTTTTTTATAATAAGGCTTTATTAAGCCCAATCTTGGTTATCTGATCTCTGAAGGCCCCAGAGTAAGTAAGTAAATGCATGAACTGGTGATATGTCTGGAGTTAAAAATATTACAGCAAACTCTGAAGGAGCCCGTGTAAAGGATGGGAGTGCTAGTGGCCCTGATGAAGGTGTTGTGTCACAGTGTACTCCCTCAGGCTGTTGCCCCCTGGGGATCGGTGAAGTGGTAATGTCGTTTTGAAGAATGAGGCCCACATTTTTAAAAAAAGTCTTTTTTACTAAATTCATTGTAGAATTTCAAATTATTCAATAGCAGATGATTCTGACTGCAATCATAAAGGATTATGGAGGCAGGTTGGATGGCTGCAATTTAGCACTTAGGTGGTACTGGCTAGTAGTGTTCTGGGTGATGGGCCTTAGCCGTGATCCTTACCTCGCAGCAGTGAGTTCCAATGCTGTATAGCGGTTCACTCTAATGACTTTATCATCAGGGATTACTTGAGGTGGAATACAACTTAATTCATTTTTTGGAGAATCATCTTTAGGAAAAGGAGCTCAGACATGTGCTTCCTTCTGCCTCAGAAGGCTCAACAGGAACACCCCTTCCAGGCATGAAGCAGGACTAGTCCATTCCTATCAAGAGGGGAGGATCTGGGTAGTTAGCCCTGTTCCTATCAACCGTTGCCACCACTCTTTACTGGTAGATTCAGCTATATGTACAAAATACATAGCAACATAATACAGGAGAAAAGTAGCCCGCCTCAACGATAGTATGACAAGATGAACGAGCAAGTGGTTTGTTTTTCTTTAATTACTCACAAGTCACAAAAGTGTGGTCCTCGTTCACGTCTATGCATCTTTGGGCATGTTGGATTATGTTGGCTGATACTGCTTGCAGCCTTCAACACTGATGCTGGGGATAGGGTTTGCAATATTTTCCTTGAGTTCATCCAGGGAATGTGGATTGTTAGTGTACACTTTCTGTTTCATATTTCCCCACAGATAAAAACCCCATGTGGACAAGTCTGGGGAACGTTGTGGCCATAAGCCCTTGGTTACAGGTCGCTCCTCTGCACACACTTCATGATCCCGTGTCAGTGAGTTCCGTGAGGTGCGGCATATTGGCCCATCTTGTTGGAAAAAGCAGGACATTTTTTCTTCTGCAGCATCACTGTTGAAGAGATGTAAGCAGTATCAGCCAACATAATCCAACGTGTCCAATGATGCCCAGACATGAACGGGGACTACTTTCACCATCTTTTGTGACTTGTGGGTAATTAAAAAAAACAATCCACTTGCTCATTAATCTTGTCATACTATTGCTGGAGGTGGGCTACTTTTTCGTGGACCACTCTGTATAAAACAATACACAACTCTATACAGTACAACATTGTAGTTCCTTTAGGTATGGGGTACTACAAACATTCTGGGTTACACTTTAAGGGGTTGTCCCAATACCTTCTTTACTCCCAAATTCTACTTAAGTGCTATAAATTCTCACTGGAAGGGTTAAGGGTGTTGCAGTTTTGGCAGAGGTACCTTTATTCTTACTTACAAACCCAACTTTTCACTCGCTGAGAACTGCGCAGTAGATGACATTGTGGGAGGGATCTAGAAGAGGCACATGTGATGGATCTACAGACACTGTTTACTACAAGTTCCATAATGCTCTATGTATTCCTCTTTCTATTGATCCTCGTCAGCTACCTTATTAATCCATGTGGTCTCCTTCCCAAGCTTTTCCTGTATCTTTGTGCTACTGCACATTTGGCTTTCTTGACATTAGGAAAGCCAAGTAAAAAGGACAGTCCAATAACAGGAATGGAATCAATGTGCCAATAATACAAAGACAGATCCAGTGGCACATTCTGTTTTACTGTGCATGTGCATCCTCCAGTGAAAGTGCGCAAGGACCCATGCTGAAGAAACTGCAAGGGGCGCCAATCAAAGCTTTTACAAAATGCTTCCTTTCATGGAAGAAGAAAGGGAAAACATCACAAGTCTACCTGCTGAGAGGTTATATAGAGACACTTCAGAAAATCACATTCTTGGGCTGGCAGCCTGTGCTGGTGCTACATTGGTTTGTAAAATTGCTCAATCCTTTTCCTGGGTCTCGATACTAACTCCCTGGATCAACAACCCATCTCTAGTAACTATAACCTATAATATTATCATACTCCAGAAATACATCCAGGCCCCTCTTAAACTCTTTTAGTGAACTCACCATCACCACCTCCTCAGGCAGAGAGTTCAGTAGCCTCACTGCTCTTACTGTATAGAATCCTCTTCTATGTTTGTGTAGAAACCTTCTTTCCTCCAGACGCAGAGCATGTCCCCTCGTCACAGTCACAGTCCTGGGGATAAATTGATAAATAGATCATGGGAGAGATCTCTGTACTGACCCCTGATATATTTATACAATTTATACATAGTTATTAGATTGCCCCTTAGTCGTTTTTTTTCTAAAGTAATTAACCCTCATTTTGATAATATTTCTGGGTACTGTAGTCCACCCATTCCAGTTATTACTTTAGTTGTCCTCCTCTGAACCCTCTCCAGCTCTGCTATGTCTGCCTTGTTCACAGGAGCCCAGAACTGTACACAGTACTCCATGTGTGGTCTGACTAGTGATTTGTAAAGTGTCAGGACAATGTTCTCATCACGGGCATCTATGCCTCTTTTGATGCAACCCATTATCTTATTGGCCTTGGCAGCAGCTGTCTGACACTGGTTTCTAGAGCTTAGTTTGCTGTTCACTAAAATTCCTAGGTCCTTTTCCATGTCAGTGTTACCCAGTGTTTTACCATTTAGCATGTACTGGTGACTTGCATTATTTCTTCCCATGTGTATAACCTTACATTTGTCAGTGTTAAACCTCATCTGCCACTTCTCTGCCCAAGCCTCCAGTCTATCCAGATCCATCTGTAGCAGTGCACTGTCCTCTTCTGTGTTAATTACTTTACACAGTTTAGTGTCATCTGTATGACAGGGCAGATGATCCATTTAATATATAATTCTGCATAACCCAACCAGAATCTAGGTTTGTATTAAATCCTCCCCACAAAGTTCTGTCTGAACTGTTTTCCTTCAATACTTAGGCTAATTTCACATGGATGATGTTTCGTATCGGTATGGATGTGGTCTGTTTTTTTACAACACACACAGCATCCGGACTGAACCGTCACCCATTCATCTCATCTCAATTGGTGTGTGTGCACGTAGGGGGTGTAACTCAGTGGTACTGCCATTCATTGCCCTGTATGAGGCCCTGGAATCGCCATGTTTTCCTCATACAGTAGATTGTATGCTCTTGTGAGCAGGACCGTCATTCCTTAATTGTTGACTTGTTTTGTTGCTATATAATGTCTGATTCTGTGTGTATATGTATATCAATCCTCTGAATTGTAAAGTGCTGCGGAATATGGGTCAGTTAAGAAAAAATTGACAGCACACGGACAGCATCCATGTGCAATCCATCTTTCACTGGTGCTTGGGTTATTCTTCAGTGTGTTTCTTCACAAGCATGAAATATGGATGATAAATGGATGCAATCCAGATGGAAAAAAATGGAAATACGGAACAAAACCGCAGAGAAAACGGATTCAACTTGCATACAAAATCAGCCATTTTCACTGAACAGACTCTGATAGGTTCCGCATGAAAGCTTAAGGGTAGAGCTTCCATGAGGAATGATAACCTCTATGTGTTAACAAAGCATTTCGTTTTACATGTTTATGTAGATTCCTATAACTATTTTATTGTCTTTGGGTTTAAGCGCATGAATCAATCCTTAGAGACCTAGCAACTTGATATATGTTTGTTTTTTCCATTTCTATTCATACAAATGACTAAGTAGATGTCTGTAAATTGTTATCTTACTGCTCCTTCTGAACTCTACTATGCAAGGATTCCAGTAATATTAATGGAGGTCCAGAATTCACATTCCCTGGGTACTTATTTTGGGGTAATTTGTGCCAAGCAGCACATTACAGCCCAAAAATGTGTTAAAAAATTCTGCCTCCCCAGACGGCTTATTTTTGACTGTAGGCTTGAGCCTCACTCTCTTTTCTCCTTAGTAAGATAAATATATAGACCATTAGGAGAATGTTAACCTCTTGACATATGACCAGAAATACAAGATGTATTAAAACCATTCCTGATGCAAAAACACAATGTACAGACAATTATTCTTTGTAGTCAACAGCGCAAGGTTTTGAAAACATATGTGAAGCCCAACTTAACCTTGTGAACCTGAATTAAATAGTTATATTTTATACAGAAGATATATGGATTTGGCAAAGGAGCTAATAAACATGGCTCTCTTCCCTGGCTATTTCTACTAGCTAGAGGGTCATTGTGTGGAGATCTGGTGAGAGTGACTGACCATGTGTGACCGGCAGCACACAGCTTAGTAGATAGACTTGCACATTGCTATACATTTTGAACAGTTGTGCTTAGACCATGTAAGTAAATGTTAAAAAACTGTTCTGATCATTTAATCATTTTAATAGCATCTAAATGGTAAATATAATTTTTTTATCATCTATTCAAATCAATATGACATGTAATCAAATCAACTTCTTAAATAAAAGCAGATTGTTCTTAATAATAAGCATCCTCATCAGTGAATATCTATGAGTATGGTATTCATATGAGATTATGTCAATCTATTGACTAATATGTAGTCCCATGCGCTGTAATTTAAATGTAACATGCACTAGTCTGAAAGCTAGGATAGAACATTGGCTACATGAGCCCCATCCTGAAAAGAGGGCCCGGAAATGTTTGTTGTTCCATAGAACAGTTTTAGAATAAATATCAACACGAATTCCCAGGAATAAATTTTCCCACTATTTGTCAGTTGCATAAAACAGAAGATTTCAACACACTCCCAAGAAACTATGTTTCACCCTAGAAACCATCTTTTTTTGGTTCAAGTCAAATATTCCAACTCCAGTTCATTCGCTGCCACAATATCTTAACTAGTAGAATAACTAAAGTCCTGGCACATGCCAAAATCACAACATTTTTGGAGCCCTGACCTTTCACCATCCTGCATTGTCTTGGCCCTGCAACCAAAACTTGTTGAGTCTTGAAAAAAACATCTTATCATCATAAGTTTTTGGTTCTGCATTAGCGGGACATTTCAAAAGCATGTTATCGCTCTCACTCAGCATTCAGAATTTTGGAGCCTGCATAGGTAAAGTTAAGAGGTGTTTCAGGCAGTGAGAAGTGTTATTTGGAGAAATAGCATGTAAGGGCATTAAATCCTAGAGGAGGAGAGGTTCAGTTTATTTTAGGAGATGGCATTTGCCTTGGCTTCCAGACATATCAGAGTCAGTTGATTCCCTCTGATGGGACTTTTGGGAATCTCACAATGAAAATACCAACACAAAAAAACATTTATGAGGAAGCATCTGATCTGAAAAAGCGAAAGGCAATGCACAAATCTGACAGCTCTGATAACTCCCACTCGCGCTCCTCACCCAATCTGCTCTACATAATAATGCAACACATAGTAAAACTGATCACAGTTGTATTTTTCATAATATGAGTGTGGCAAGGAAGCTTAAATCTTTGATTGTATTCTATTTTTTCTGCGATTTCTTAGAAGTTCGCCTCTATTGGCACTACAGCGGAATCTAAATAAAGCAAACTGCGCACATCAGCATTCAGATCACGGTGCAGTGGGTGCCCGGAGAAGACCAGGGAACAGTGAGTGCAGGCGATACTGCCTGATTTGCAGAATGGCGGTGGAGCAGGAGAGGTAAGTTTATTTTAGCTCTGATGGGGGTCTGATCTGGGGGTCTGATCTGAGGAGCTGATATGGGGGTCTGATCTGAGGTCTGATATGGGAATCTGATCTGTGGTCTGATGAAAAATATCATCATCAGGTGAGTCTTATAAAGCGAAAAATACAGAAACAGATTCAGCAAAACTTTTAGGGTGACATTTATCAAGACAGCCTCAATTCTCCCTCCGCAGCTGGAGGATGCACTAAATTTATGCAGAAACACAGAACTCTCATAGATTTGGCGCATCCTCGCACTGGCTGTACGACAGACTAAAATCTAAGGCAGCCTCATAGGTGTCGTTGATTTCTTTCTTAAAGGGGTTGTCCAAGTTATTTTTTTGTTCTTTATATGTTACTAACTTGTCGGGTTTATAACAACTTTCCCATATACTTTGTGTTTCTAAAGCTGCTGGTTTCTCAGAGTTGACTGAGGGTTTACATGACCTGTGATGTCAGCTTATCTCCCTGGTCTGTGATGTTTCGTGTACAAGCCTCAGAGTTCAGATAAGAGTCTGTAAACGTCACTGGCCACGCCCCCTTTCTTTTGCCGGGCTCCTGCTATCTTCTCTCTCCCTGGATTCTTTCAGATAAAACATTAACCCCTTCAGCCAGAACACACTGAGGGCTCAAGGCTTTATAACAAATAGTAGCTGCAGCAGTGAGAGGAGACAAATGCTGGGCAAGGAGCTATAGAGGAATTGTATTGTACAAGAACAGGTAGGGAGAATTTCCTGTGTTTATCAGCAGTGTCATTGTACAGCTGGGACTTGTAGTCCTACACATACAACATGCTGCTGAGTATTCCAGCAGACAGACATGTCACTCACAGCACTTGTATTCACAGCCTTTGCAGAGAAGGGGAGGGGGAGGGTCAGAGATTGTTATTACTGCATGTAAACAAAGGCCAGAAGAGAACCAGGGAAATGAGGAAATATATAGATTTTTTTTTGCCTAAAACTTGGTGAACTTAGTTATATATATTGCTACCCATCAGATTTACAGTGCTATATATTTTTTTTTCCATAACTTGGACAACCCATTTAATTCATGCCAGAAGCTCACGTCAAGAACTAGCAAAGTTAGATCGCGTATGTGCTTTCTGCATATATAAATATAATATAAATATAATATCACAGTAGACTTTACGTATGTGTACGTATACATATTTGTAGTCCGTAGTTGTATCCTTTTTACACATGGGTCTGTGGATTCTCTGGCCTGCATGTGTTAAAGTGTGTAGATAGATTATATATATATATATATATATATATATATGCTATTTATGCATAAGTATATCTACATGTACAAATTCATGGGCGGACAGACCGCCTGTGCAGTCGGTTCGGCTGTACAGGGGCCCAGGGCCGGAGGGGGCCCTTTCTTACCGGCAGCAGGGCAGGGAGAGATGAGCGTTTCCATTGTGGAAGCGCTCATCTCTCTATAATCATCTGTATCACCATCCTCAGGACAGCGATACAGATGCCTGTGCTG
>ONZH01031346.1:0-94150 GCA_900303285.1 Rhinella marina
AATAGGGCTGGACATACAGCAGGGTCTCTAGAACTTTATGTGGTCACCAGCCGGACCACATCAACCAAGATTCTATCCTGCATCTAAAAAGACAAAAAAAAAACAATACTATGAGATAAAGGGTTAACAAGTAATAGGTGCAGTTATTTAGAACAACTTGTGGGGGAGGACAAAACAATAATGCAAGCAGTAGCTCCGTTTCTCAAAGACTAAATGAAACCTTGATAAGAAGCTGGGTTTAATTTATATTTCTGGACCGGCACATTTTAGCTGTCAGTCTTTGTTCTATCATTGTAGTAAGTACAAGGACTGAAAATCTGCTTTACCTTGAGGTCTCAATAAAGAGAAATAAATGAGTTTCATTTTTTTCTACTTTATCTGTCAACAACTACTAGGTTGGTATGAATCTTGGCAGTATGTAATCAAAGTCTTATGTACTGCAATAAAAGAGCTATTCTACTACATTCAATGTAATTGTTTTCCTAGAGCACAAGCCACTCTGATGCTATACATTTACTAGCCCATATGTTGGTAGACAAAGCAATAGAGTATATAATAAGAGTATATAATATCAGTTTTAATCTGTTCTTAGCCGGATGAATAGAAGTAAAATCATGCACAATAAAGCATTAACCCCAGATTTCCAATATGCTATAAATGTATGCATAAGGAAATCAGTGTCATATGGGAAATTATGTACATATTTGAGAAGAATTTTAGGTTACTCTTCAGTTTCCATACCCCAAGGTGTAATGAACATTCATTCATTCCTTATAAGACTTAGCTGTAAGCAGAAGCATATCTATATGGGGAAAAGTGGTAGCGGTCACATTCAGGTCCTGGTGCCTGAGGGGACCCTATGGTTCATATGGTATATAAGAAGACACCAGTGTTAAATTGGCACATGGTAGGTGGGAAGTCTGTCTTAAAATTTGCATCGGGGTCCAAGGCATATGAAATAAATAAATCATTTGGTACTATGTCTCTTGTCATAGTAGGTACAGTACAGTTTTTGTACTTTTGATATTTGTTCTGTTGCTTAAAGTTGATGCCAACATCTGCCATTGTTTGATTAAAATAATACATTGAAATGTGATGCCCAAAGTTCCCTCCCATTAGTCCAATGTCGTCCTTTTTGTGCATGAGTTCCAGTTCAGCTTTAAAATATTTACTTTAGATTCTACCATCCTTGAAGTCAATCTCTGCATTTATATTCCGTAAATGTAGCATCTTAGTTTTAAGTTCATTACTAGAGATGAGCGAGCATACTCGTCCGAGCTTGGTGCTCGTTCGAGTATTATGGTACTCGTAAGTGCTCGCTGCTCGGACGAGTATCTCGCCATGCTCGAGGAAATGGCAACTTCCGCATTGTGCATTTTTGGCGCCTATAAACTCAGCCAATCACAAGCCAGGAGACTCTGCGGTACACCCAGCATCACGTGGGGCCCTTACATGTCGATAGCAGGGGTTGGCTGGCCTGATCAGGTGACCCTGGAATATACTAGTGACTGCCCGCGGTGCTCAGCTCAGATGCTGTCTGGATGTCATTAGGGATAGAGCTGCTGCGTTTCAGGGAGAGTGTTAGGGCCTGCATTTAGTTCTTTGTTAGGCAGGAGTGATCTCCCAAGAACCCAACAGCCCTTCTAAGGGCTACAAGAATTTTTTTTTGTCTCCTGGCTTGGCTGGCTGGCTGGCTGGCACTAGTAGTGCAGCTATCGCCATATATAACCCTTTTTTTTTATTGTTCTATCTCAGTGATACAAATCCATTTCACACAGCTGCGTGGAACCATTCTGTGTGTCACAGTTCAGCTGTCCACTCACTACAATCCGTATTTTCTGTCCAGTTGACACATTATGTACGTCACTTAATTAAACCAGGTCTTTTGCTCTCACGTATACAGCTAGATCACAAAAATCTCTGTGCGACATTTGTCTGGGTTGCAGCCAAAATAGCCACCATCAGCCGGGGCTGAGTTAGGTCTCTGACAGTTTCTGCACGTCACGTTAAAAAAAAAAAAAAACTAAAAAAAAAATATAAAAAAAAAAGCTATAAAAAAATTGTTTTTTTGTTGTTTTAGCTCAGTGATACAAATCCATTTCACACAGCTGCGTGGAACCATTCTGTGTGTCACAGTTCAGCTGTCCACTGACTACAATCCGTATTTTCTGTCCAGGTGACACATTCTGTACGTCACTTAATTAAACCAGGTCTTTTGCTCTCACTCATACAGCTAGATCACAAAAATCTCTGTGCGACATTTGTCTGGGTTGCTGTCAAAATAGCCACCGTCAGCAGGGGCTGAGTTAGGTCTCTGATAGTTTCTGCACGTCACGTTCAAAAAAAAAACAAAACTAAAAATATATAAAAAAAAAAAAGATATAAAAAAAATAGTTTTTTTTTGTTGTTTTATCTCAGTGATACAAATCCATTTCACACAGCTGCATGGAACCATTCTGTGTGTCACAGTTCAGCTGTCCACTCACTACAATCCGTATTTTCTGTCAGGTGACACATTCTGTACGTCACTTAATTAAACCAGGTCTTTTGCTCTCACTCATACAGCTAGATCACAAAAATCTCTGTGCGACATTTGTCTGGGTTGCAGTCAAAATAGTCACCGTCAGCAGGGGATGAGTTAGGTCTCTGATAGTTTCTGCGCGTCACGTTAAAAAAAAAAAAAAACTAAAAAAAAAGATATAAAAAAATAGTTTTTTTTGTTGTTTTAGCTCAGTGATACAAATCCATTTCACACAGCTGTGTAGAACCATTCTGTGTGTCACCACAATCCGTATTTTCTATCCAGGTGACACATTCTGTACGTCACTTAATTAAAAAAGGTCTTTTGCTGTCACTGATACAGCTAGATTACAAAAATCTCTGTGCGACATTTGTCTGGGTTGCAACTAAGCAGACCAAGTCTGCCTAATCTAATAGTTTCTGTGTAATTGCTCCATACTGCACGGTACGTAATAACATACGTAATTTTGATCTAACTTATCCAACTATATATTCACTTGGTTAGACTGAACAAGTTTGTGGGTTTCAGTACAGCAGGCCCATTTATTTTATTTTTTTTATATAATACATTTATATACAGAAAATGTTGAACCCCAGGGCTAAGGGTCGAGGACAAGGGCGTGGGCGTGTGCATTCAATTACTGCAGGGGACAGAGGCCGTGGTCCTGGGAAGGGTGAGACAGCACCTGCTGATGAGGGAGCAGGGGAACGCCGCAGAGCTATACTCCCTAGCTTCATGTCTCAACTTACAGGGACACGTGGTAGAGGACTGTTGAAACCACAACAGTGCGAACAGCTGATGTCATGGATTGCGGACAATGCTTCAAGTAATTTGTCCACCAGTCAGTCTTCCACGCAGTCCACCCACGTTACCCACGGGACCACTCCTCTGGCTCCTCCACCTCAACCTCCTTCCCCCCAGTCTGCCCCCTCCCAGGAAAATTTGGAATGCGATCCGGCATACTCTCAGGAACTGTTTTCTGGACCCTTCCTAGAGTAACAAACCACTTCTCAGGTTGCTGCTGAACTCGTTCACGATGCCCAAGTTTTCCAACTGTCGCAGTCTGTGGGTGATGGTGATGATGATGATGATGACAATGTTGAGTTAGTGGAGGAAGTTTGTAAAGAGGTGTCGGACGATGAGGAGACACGGTTGTCAGACAGTGGTGAAGTTGTTGTCAGAGAAGGAAGTCCGAGGGGGGAGCAGACTGAGGAATCGGAGGATGACAAGGTGACTGACCCAAGCTGGGTTGATAAGCCGAGTGAAGACAGTGCTTCTGAGGCGGAGGCGAGTGCTGCACCAGAACAGGTTGTAAGAGGCAATGGTGTGGCCAGAGGGAGAAGCAGGGCCAGAGCTGGTGCATCAGCAGCAACTGTTTCACGTAGTGAAGCTCCCGTGGCGAGGCCTAGATGTTCGCAAGTCTGGAGGTTCTTTAAAGAAAGTGAGGATGACCGACGGACTGTGGTGTGCAACCTGTGCCACACCAGGATCAGCAGGGGTGCCACCACTACTAGCCTAACCACCACCAGCATGCGCGGGCATATGAGTGCTAAACACCCCACTCAATGGAACCAAGGCCGTTCACCACCTCCTGCGGGTCACACCACTGCTCCTTCCCCTGTGTCACTCGCTGCCTCTGCTAGTCAACCCCCTGCCCAGGACCCCGTCACGAGCGCCTCCCGCCGGAAAACCACACCTTTGCCTCCACGATCCTCCACAGTGTCCACCAATGTGTTCCAGCACAGCGTTCAGCTGTCTTTACAGCAGACGCTGGAGCGCAAGAGGAAATACAGTTCCACCCACATGCCCAAGCCCTCAACGTCCACATCTCCAAATTGCTGAGCCTGGAGATGCTGCCCTATAGGCTGGTAGAGAACGAGACCTTTCGCAATCTCATGGCGGTGGCTGCCCCTCGGTATTCGGTCCCCAGCCGCCACTATTTTTCCCGATGTGCCGTCCCAGCCCTACACCAGCACGTGTCACAGAACATCCATGCCCTGACCAACGCTGTTTCTGAGAAGGTCCACTTAACCACTGACACGTGGACAAGTGCTGCCGGGCAGGGACACTATATCTCACTGACGGCACATTGGGTTAACTTGGTGGAGGCTGGGACCAAGACTGACCCTGGGGCCGCTCATGTACTGCCCACACCGAGGATTGCGGGGCCTACCTCGGTCACGGTCTCTCAGACGTACTATGCCTCCTCCTCCGACCCATCCTCCTCCTCCACCGAATTACCATCCGTGGGCACGGCGCCTTCAGTCGGTAGCTCTAGGCGCAGCAGCAGTGCCGTGGGTAAGCACCAGCAGGCGGTGGTCAAACTGCTGAGCTTAGGTGACAAAAGGCACACCGCCCAAGAGCTGTTACAGGGCATCACGGCGCAGACCGATGTGTGGCTGGCACCGCTGAACCTCAAGCCAGGCATGGTTGTGTGTGACAACGGGCGTAACCTGGTGGCGGCTCTGCAACTCGGCAGACTGACACATGTGCCATGCCTGGCCCAGGTGTTCAATCTCATAGTTCAGCGGTTCCTCAAGACATACCCCAATCTGTCTGATTTGCTCACCAAGGTGCGCCGCATCTGTGTGCATTTCTGCAAGTCGACAACAGATGCTGCCACTCTCAGGGTAGCGCAGCACCGCCTACAAGTGCCTGCTCACCGACTGTTGTGCGACGTGCCCACGAGATGGAATTCCACATTAAACATGTTATCCAGAGTTTACCAGCAGCGCAGAGCGATTGTGGACTGCCAGATGTCAACTTCCACCAGAACTGTTAGTCAGGTCAGTCAGATTCCTTAAGTCTACAATGAGGAGTGGACGTGGATGTCTGATATCTGCCAGGTGTTGAACAACTTTGAGGAATCAACACAGATGGTCAGCGGCGATGCCGCCATTATCAGCATCACCATCCCGCTGCTTTGCCTGTTGAAAAACTCAGTGCTCAGCATCAAGTCGGATGCTTTGCGCTTGTCACAAGAGATGGTGGAGGAAGATACGTCGCTTGATAGCCAGAGCACCCTCCGGTCTGTTTCTCAGCGCGTATCGGAGGAGGGGGATGAGGATGAGGAGGAAGAGGAGGAGAATGTCTGCGAGACAGAAGAGGGTACCAGTGCTCAGTCCTTCTTAACTCTTGAGCGTGTATGGGCTGAAGTGGAGGAGGAGGAGGAAATGGAGAGTCAGGCCAGTGAGGAGAGGGAATTCTTGCGTGTTGGGACTCTGGCGCACATGGCAGACTTCATGTTAGGTTCCTATCCCGTGACCCTTGTGTTAGAAGCATTTTTTCAAACACCGATTACTGGGTGTTCACTCTCCTGGACCAACGGTACAAGCAGAACCTTTCCACTCTCATCCCTGCAGAGGAAAGGAGTCTGAGAGTGAATAGATATCAACAGGCCCTGGTGCACAAGCTGAAACAATCCTTCCCATCTGACGCCGCTAGCGGCAGAGGGCATGGTTCTGTGGGCCAAGTAGCGTGGGAGAATAGGCGAGCAGACAGCTTGTCCAGCACTGGCAGGGGAACGCTCTCCAAGGCCTTTGCCAGTTTTATGTCACCCCAGCAAGACACTGTCACCTGTCCCCAGTCTAGGAAGAGTAGGGGGGAGCTGTACAGAATGATGGTGAGGGAGTACCTAACTGACCATACTAACGTCCGTAGCGATCACTCTGCTCCATACAACTACTGGGTTTCAAAGCTGGACACGTGGCCTGAACTGGCGCTGTACGCCTTGGAGGTGCTGGCCTGCCCTGCCGCTAGCGTGCTGTCAGAGCGGGTGTTCAGTGCAGCTGGTGGCGTCATCACTGATAAGCGTACACGCCTATCAACTGACAATGCTGACAGGCTGACGCTTATTAAAATGAACAAAGCCTGAATTTCACCGGAATTCAAATCTCCTCTGGGGGAAAGCAGCTAAAGAGTTACATTACTTATGTATCCGATTCCTCTTCTCTACTCCTCCTACCCCTCCTCCTCCTCCTTGTCGTCTTTGCCTAATGCTGACCAAAAAAACGCCATTTTTTAGAGGTCCAACTGGCCCTCTTTTACCACAATTTTTCAGGAGGGCCCCCTACAGGCCCTCTCTTCAAACAATTTTTCCGTAGGTCAACCTACAGGCCCTCTCTCTAAATAATTTTTCTGGAGGTCCACCTACAGGCCCTCTCTCCAAACAATTTTTCCAGAGGTCCACCTACAGGCCCTCTCTCCAAACAATTTTTCCAGAGGTCCACCTACAGGCCCTCTCTCAAAACAATTTTTCCAGAGGTCCACCTACAGGCCCTCTCTCCAAACAATATTTCCAGAGGTCCACCTACAGGCCCACTCTCCAAACAATTTTTCCAGAGGTCCACCTACAGGCCCTCTCTCCAAACAATTTTTCCGGAGGTCCACCTACAGGCCCTCTCTCCAAACAATTTTTCCGGAGGTCCACCTACAGGCCCTCTCTCCAAACAATTTTTCCAGAGGTCCACCTACAGGCCCTCTCTCCAAACAATTTTTCCAGAGGTCCACCTACAGGCCCTCTCTCTAAACAATTTTTCCGGAGGTCCACCTACAGGCCCTCTCTCCAAACAATTTTTCCAGAGGTCCACCTACAGGCCCTCTCTCCAAACAATTTTTCCGGAGGTTCACCTACAGGCCCTCTCTCCAAACAATTTTTCCAGAGGTCCACCTACAGGCCCTCTCTCCAAACTATTTTTCCAGAGGTCCACCTACAGGCCCTCTCTCCAAACAATTTACGTCTTTTTCCTCTCTTTCTCTCTCTCCAAACTATTTTTCCGGATAGCTGCCATATACGGTATTAAACTGATTAGTATACATAGAACACATGCCACACTTGATCAAGCTCATAATTTACAACTGTACCGGTTGATGCTAAATTTTTAAGTTGGGGTCCTGCGTCGTCATTCGAACTCCATCCGGCTGTTGTCACCACCACACACGATAGCCCAGGGGGCACTCCTCTGGCTCTTCCAGCTCAACCTCCTTCCCCCCAGCCTGCTCCCCACCTACAGGCCCTCTCACCAAACAATTTACGTCTTTTTCCTCTCTTTCTCTCTCTCCAAACTATTTTTCCGGATAGGTGCCATATACGGTATTAAACTGAGTAGTAGACATAGAACACATGCCACACTTGATCGAGCTCATAATTTACAACTGTACCGGTTGATGCTAAATTTTTAAGTTGGGGTCCTGCGTTGTCATTCGAACTCCATCCGGCTGTTGTCACCACCACACATGATAGCCCAGGGGGCACTCCTCTGGCTCTTCCAGCTCAACCTCCTTCCCCCCAGCCTGCTCCCCACCTACAGGCCCTCTCACCAAACAATTTACGTCTTTTTCCTATCTTTCTCTCTCGCCAAACTATTTTTCCGGATAGGTGCCATATACGGTATTAAACTGAGAAGAATACATAGAACACATGCTACACTTGATCGAGCTCATAATTTACAACTGTACCGATTGATGCTAAATTTTTAAGTTGGGGTCCTGCGTCGTTATTCAAACTCCATCCGGCTGTTGTCACCACCACACATGCTAGCTAAGGGGGCACTCCTCTGGCTCTTCCAGCTCAACCTCCTTCCCCCCAGCCTGCCCCCCACCTACAGGCCCTCTCAAAAAACAACTTACGTCTTTTTCCTCTCTTTCTCTCTCTCCAAACTATTTTTCCGGATAGGTGCCATATACGGTATTAAACTGAGTAGTATACATAGAACAAATACCACACTTGATCAATCTCATAATTGACAATTGTACTGGTTGATGCTAAATTTTTAAGTTGGGGTCTTGCGTCGTTATTCGAACTCCATCCGGCTGTTGTCACCACCACAGACGCTAGCCCAGGGGGCATATCCTCTGGCTCTTCCAGCTCAACCTCCTTCCCCCCAGCCTGCCCCCCACCTACAGGCCCTCTCAAAAAACAATTTACGTCTTTTTCCTCTCTTTCTCTCTCTCCAAACTATTTTTCCGGATAGGTGCCATATACGGTATTAAACTGAGTAGTATACATAGAACACATGCCACACTTGATCGATCTCATAATTTACAACTGTACCGGTTGATGCTAAATTTTTAAGTTGGGGTCCTGCGTCGTTATTCGAACTCCATCCGGCTGTTGTCACCACCACACACGCTAGCCAAGGGGGCACTCCTCTGGCTCTTCCAGCTCAACCTCCTTCCACCCAGCCTGCCTCCCACCTACAGGCCCTCTCACCAAACAATTTACGTCTTTTTCCTCTCTTTCTCTCTCTCCAAACTATTTTTCCGGATAGGTGCCATATACGGTATTAAACTGAGTAGTATACATAGAACAAATACCACACTTGATCAATCTCATAATTGACAATTGTACTGGTTGATGCTAAATTTTTAAGTTGGGGTCTTGCGTCGTTATTCGAACTCCATCCGGCTGTTGTCACCACCACAGACGCTAGCCCAGGGGGCATATCCTCTGGCTCTTCCAGCTCAACCTCCTTCCCCCCAGCCTGCCCCCCACCTACAGGCCCTCTCTCCAAACAATTTACCCGGGTAGGGGACGTATTAGATATTGTACTGATTTTTTTTTTGTTCTTCTGTTAATTGCCTCCTGCGATAGACGGGAATGGAACCCGGGTCAACTGCTTGGGAAGCAGCTATGCTCACCACTTTACCACCAACAGCCACAGCAACTGATAAGAACAGATACTAAACTTGATGTCAGCCAACATTTTGACAATCTATAACCCGAAACGGGTCCGCCGTCGAGCCCGGCGTTCGGCCACCCTGAACATTTCACATACTCTGACCGAGTCTGACCCTGGGGCCGCTCATGTACTGCCCACTTGTAGGATGCTTCACCTCCTGCTACCTCAGTCTAACTCGGTCACTCTGTTGTCACCGCCATGCTGCGTCTGGCTAAATTTTTGGGTGGCTCACCTGCTACCTCATGTAACTTGGTCACTTGTTGGTGTCACAGCCATGCTGTGTCAGGCTTATGCCTGCATCGTGTGGCTGGGGATAGGAGAGCAGTACCAGCATGGGCATGGGTGATGGACCTTCGTTGCACCTAGTTAGGTGCTTCTCTATATATTCCCACCATGCCAGCCATGGGTTGTACATTAACTAATAACAGGGAAAACAAATAAAATATTTTACAGAAGGGTCAACTACAGACACTCCTAAACAATTTTACATGAGGGAGTGTCTCCCCGTCTGCTATCGTGTTCGGTTAGGCTGTCAGTAGGTACACCACCTCTGTCGTCCGCAGAAGCGGCCACTATGAGGAAGGCCACGGCGAGAACATCCCCTTTTCAATTGAGAGCAAGTGTAGAATTGTAGGAGGATGACATTTTTCTTCCGCAGTGGATTCACCTTACCCTTTATCATTGGCAGACAACAGTTAGTGAAAAAGTAATTTGCAATGATGAAGAAAATGTAATGGTGCAGTGGACCGTCTGTGACGCAAAACCTATATATTCCCACCATGCCAGCCATGGGTTGTACATTAACTAATAACAGGGAAAACAAATAAAATATTTTACAGAAGGGTCAACTACAGACACTCCTAAACAATTTTACATGAGGGAGTGTCTCCCCGTCTGCCATCGTGTTCGGTCAGGCTGTCAGTAGGTACACCACCTCTGTCATTCGCAGAAGCGGCCACTATGAGGAAGGCCACGGCGAGAACATCCCCTTTTCAATTGAGAGCAAGTGTAGAATTGTAGGAGGATGACACTTTTCTTCCGCAGTGGATTCACCTTCCCCTTTATCATTGCCAGACAACAGTTGGTGAAAAAGTAATTGGCAATGATGAAGAAAATGTAACGTTGCAGTGGACCGTCTGTGACGCAAAACCTATATATTCCCACCATGCCAGCCATGGGTTGTACATTAACTAATAACAGGGAAAACAAATAAAATATTTTACAGAAGGGTCAACTACAGACACTCCTAAACAATTTTTTAGGAGGGTCAACTTCAGACACTCCAAAACAAATTTTTTGGAGGCTCGCCTACAGACATTTGACTGCTACCTCAATCTAACTTGGTCACTTGTTGGTGTCACTACGCTGTCACCATGATGTGTCAGGCTTATGCCTGCGTTGTGGGGAGGGGGATAGCACAGCAGTGCCAGCATGAGCAGTGGTGTCACCTGCAGGCGGTGATGGACCTTCGTTGCACCTAGTTGGGTGCTTCCCTAACATGTGATGGGTATTTGCCTCGCCTTTCTTGGTCTGGGTGAGCACAATTGCCATGAGGGTAACCACCAGGCTGTTGCCTGAGAATTTGAGGTAATGGTGGGATTAGGCAGCCTCAGAGGCATCCATGCATGCTGCCCCTGCTGTTTCCTGTCCATTTCCGTGGTGTTTCCATCATTTTCTGAGGTTTCCAGGTTTTCATCCAGCCTTCCCTAGGCAGAGCCTTGGTCCCCTGCAAAAATGCTCTAGTCTCCCATTGACTTCAATGGGGTTCGTTATTCGAAACGAGCACCCGAGCATCAGGAAAAGTTCGACTCGAATAACGAGCACCCGAGCATTTTAGTGCTCGCTCATCTCTATTCATTACAAAGTGAAAAAAAATCTAATTTTGTGAATATGAAAACAGAAACATAAGTGACTATTGAGGGTTCTTGGTAGGTAGCCAAGACTGATTGCTAAGAACAGTCTGGGTTCAGGCAGGTTGCAAGGGCTTAAGGTGGATGTGCTGCTAATGAGAAATTTAGGTTTTGCTGATCAGCAGGAGCACGTGAAAGGCCCATAAAATCAATCATAATCTTGCAACATCTCGAATTAAAAGGATATGTCACGAAAGATACATTTCTAAGTGCAAAAATTCCTTGGCATAAATATTACAATACAAACCAACAACTTGAGCCTCAAAAAGTCCTCCTCAGTGATGTTGTTTTTACCTAAGATAAACCAAAGCACACCACTGACTGGCACAAATATGATACATCCAAATAGCTGCATTGGGAATTATACAAATTCTGCGGGTCTTTTACTAAAGACTATCAGTTTGCACATTAGTCTTTGTAAAAACTCCAGTAACAAACATCTAGACAATCTTTTAAGAGGAGCATGCATTTTAGCTTCCATATTATACCTACAACAAGCATACTTTTTGTAATTTAACTATGTCGATCTATTCCTGGTTCATTTGAATCTTGGGAGGTCCTCATACTCAGGCCGTAAAATGAACACTAAAGGAGAGCTCCTCTACATAACTCCAGTGGATCCACCGCCAGCTATAGGGGATATTAATACCCCCTATATTTTCTGGTGCATGGAAAATTGGAAGATATACAGAATTTATTAAGAGACCCATGCCTCTTAACACATTTGGCACATCTAAGGATACATGCACATGACAAACGGACATGTGTGTATTTTTTTAACACCCATCACACATCCATTTTAAGAACAATGGTAGTCTATGGGGTTATTCGCACAGCAGTTTTTTGACTGCCAGTGAAAAATGGACATAAAAAATAGAACATCTTCTATCTTGCCTGTTTTTCACTAACCGACAGCCCCAATACAATTGCATGGATCCATTTTCAATGTCTGTTAAAAATGGACAGTTTATCCATTTTTAACTGACTTTTTTCTCACTGTTGTGTGCATGTAGCCATTCACTTCAGTGGAGGCCGAGCTGCTTGAAAAATACACAATATGGAACATGCTGTGATTTTTCCTGTACACAAAGATGATCTGTGATAAATGATGCTTATCTCTACGGTATCATTGAAATAAATGGGTCAGGATTCAGTCCGAATGCTATGCATTTGCTACACACATCGCATCTGGACGGATGTTTGATGTTTGATTATAGATAGGGATAAGCAAACCCGTGGAAGTTCGGGTTCGCTGGGTTCGGCTGAACTTCAGGTCAAAGTTTGGATTCGGGACCCGAACTTCACTCCAACCCCATTAAAGTCAATAGAGACCCGAACTTCAATTTATTATGTTCGGTTATAACACGGTTATAACAGAAAATAATAGCATTCTTAAGACAGGGTGCTAAATAAAATGACCATTGAGGGGTTAAAAATAATAATAATAAACAAAACTCATCCACCTGATCGCGCAGCCGGTATCCTCTTCTTCCTTCTTTCTGCAGGACCTGCACCACTTGGTGAGCGCGGTGTTGTCAACGCAGGTCCTTTTGCAGGTTCTATATTTTTCCGTTATAAACATGTTATATTGGAAAATAATAAAATCACCTGAACACCGAACCCAAACTTCAGTGAAAAAGTCCGGGTTCGGGTCTGGGTACCGGAACTCGCAAAGTTTGGTATGAACCTGAACTTTGCAGTTCAGGTTCACTCATCCCTAATTATAGACTTTTGAAGCCAAGCAATTACAACTGAGATATAAAGAGGGATACAATGGAATTGATAACAGATACCTAGCTTTTACACAAACAATTAATAATTTAAGAGCCTTAGTAATAATTTATAAAGTACATATTTTATCAATTATCCATATGAAACACCACAGTAAAACTTTCCATCTCTCACTTTACTGATTTTACTTTATTGTAGCTATTAGGTTTGAGTTGTGGAAGGCAGCTCCTGAAAATGTCAGGCAAGGCCACAATCTGTCAGGTGAGCTTCATCACATTTTAGTGCATTGTTTCAGCAAAGGTGAGAATTATTGAACACTTTGGATTACAGGAATTTCAATTCTATAAGCCCTGCAGCTTTAAGAATATTGTCTAGTATGAATAATAATACACCATGTACATGGGCAACCAAAAACCAGCCCTTAAACAATTAATTCCAATGATTACATTATTTCTACCTTCTAATATTTCATACCTAGGGAAAGAAATACTATGAAGGATTAAAAAGTGAACTAATCTATGTTAAAGCCTTTAGGGGTTTGCAAGTATAGTACGGTATGATTATTTGAAGCCAATTGCACACTGCCAAAGGTAATTTGTTAATAGCTTAGAATTAAAAGTTGAGTGCTAATCATTCATATTCTGCTTTGAAAACACATGAACATATTTAAATTTAATAGGTCCATGTGGAATTTTCATCTAGCTAAATTGCACTGTAAATATATTAAGAGGACTGTCAAACAAGTATAATTGTTGTCTCACTGTTGCTTATAATTAAATTTTAAATACAAGGCTTGAAAGGTGCTTCTGTGTACAAGAAAATTACAAATTCTTGTGTGCAAAATACGATTATTCTAGAACATAGGAAATACAGATTCACTGAAAGCGTTATAGTATTTTACATGTCTCCAAATGCCATTGCCTAACATGTCTTATGTAGACTATATAAATAGAAAGAAAATGCTATACACTTCAAAATATACCACCTACACTTAAACTATGAGTTCAGTATTACTGATAGAATAGGCTCAGTATTCCTTAAGGTACCAAATATAATTTAAGACAAAGCATAATAGGCATTTTTAGTAATGAGCACTGTCTAAGAATCCAATTATGTTTCATAGTAGATCTGCATTTGCATTTCTGAACAGTACATTACCTATTTCAGTTTCATATCCAATCACCATAGAATCTGATTAAAGGGAATCTGAATCTCATTGAAAACTTTACAGGGGTTTCCTGGGAGTATAATATTGAAGACCTATTCCAGAATAAGTCATCAATATCTGATCGTGGTCATTTAACAACCAGGACTAGAGATGAGTGAGCATTAAAATGCTCGGTTGCTCGTTATTCGAGTCGAATTTTTCCCGATGCTTGGGTGCTCGTTTCGAATAACGAACCCCATTGAAGTCAATGGGAGACTCGAGCATTTTTTGCAGGGGACCAAAGCTCTGCACAAAGAAGGTTGCGTGAAAACCTGGAAACCTCAGAAAATGATGGAAACACCACGGAAATGGACAGGAAACAGCAGGGGCAGCATGCATGGATGCCTCTGAGGCTGCCTAATCGTACCATTACTCCAAATTCTGGGCAACAGCCTGGTGGTGACCCTCAAGACAATTGTGCTCACCCAGACCAAGATGGGCAAGGCACATGCCCATCACATGTTAGTAAAGCACCCAACTAGGTGCAACGAAGGTCCATCACCGCCTGCGGGTGACACCACTGCCCATGCTGGCACTGCTGTCCTATCCCCTGTCCCAGGACGCAGGCATAAGCGTCTCCCTCCCCGCACCTACCCAGTAGTCCACAGCATATACAAAGTTCTCCCAGCACAGTGCCCAGCTCTCCCCATCCCAGGTGGGCAAACACACACCCACCACCCACCCACCCTGTCCATGGCAGACACAAAGAACTCCAAGCATAGTGCCCAGCTTTCCTAATTCCAGACGGGCTAAGTCGCACACTGCACCCACCTATTAGTCTCCACAGGTGGGTGGGTGCAGAGCCTTTTAGTGCCCCTCAAGACAATGTTTGTGTGCCAGGGCCCGGTAGTAACCCTCCTTGAAGTTGTGAGGGAGAGGCCGCTGGTGACCCTCAAGACAATTTTAGTGTAGTGGCGAGCCTCCAAAAAATCGTGGGTGAGAGCCTGGAGGTGACCCTCATAAACAAATGGTTTAAAAAAGCATGGTGGTGCACACCTGAATGACAGTCTGTGACTGAGATTGTGTCACGACAGGGAAACAAGGGATAGTGTGCCCTGTCTGAACCCCACCTCTTTCCCTGCCTACTTACAGTAGATGCCCTAGGCGACAAAACCGTAACTTGGAGACAGTCCCTATGCTGAGTACGTGCACAGGGAAGGGAAGGGAACACAGGGAAAGACGAACACAGACAGAAACAAACACAACAGCAGAATCGTCAGCAAGCCAAGTCAAGAACAGGAGGTCACGTCAAATACCGAGGGGAATCACAAAAGCGTAGTCTAAGTCCAAAGCCAAAATCCAATACACCAATAATCCAACAGCAAGGTCCAACACACAGCACTGATCTCAGAAGACTAATCACAGGCATCTGAGTGAGGCAGTTGCCATCTTTAAATAGCCCGCCCAGGATCATGTGATGTGGCCAGCATCACATGACCTGAGGCAGAGCAAGCTGTCCAAACAATATGTAAAGTAGCCATGTGGTGTGATCAGCACCACATGGCTAAACCCAAACAGAGAATTAACTCATGAAGTGCTGGCTGACAAGACCAGCACTTCAATTCCCTATTGCTCGTCTCTAGGGGGCGGAGAGGTCCGGCGACGTCGTGCAGAGGGAGCACGACGCTGACCTCGCGTGACAGTACCCCCCCTTCACGAGGGGCCACCGGACCCTTACCAGCGGGAGCAGGCTTATCGGGATGCTGCAGATGGAACTTTCGGATGAGCGAGTCTGCATGCATCCTGGTCAACGGTACCCAAGACCTGTCCTCAGGACCGAACCCCTTCCAATGTACGAGGTACTGGAAGGAATTCCGGACCCTTCTCACATCCACAATTCTGGCAATCTCATGCTCCATTTGTCCTGCTACCTCAACCGGAGGCGGAGACTGTTCCTCAGGACCAACGGGAGCAACATAACGTTTGAGCAAAGACACATGAAAAACATTATGAACACGAAGGGAGTCGGGTAAACATAACCTAAAAGAAACCGGATTGATCACCTTGGTGATCCTGTAAGGACCAATGAAGCGAGGTGCAAACTTGTAGGATGGTACCCTCATGTTGAGATTTTTAGTCGATAACCATACCTTATCCCCAACCTTAAAATTCACACCCTTAGAACGTTTTCTATCAGCCTTAGCTTTTTGAACTCCTTGGGCCTTTTCCAGGTTCGACTGAACCTGTGCCCAAACTGTGCACAGTTCTTGAGAAAAATCATTGACATCTGGGACAACCGATGCAGATGGGGAAAAGGAGCTAAAGCGTGGATGAAAACCCATATTGCAGAAAAACGGCGACATCCCAGAGGATGAATTAACACGATTATTAATTGCAAATTCAGCCAGAGACAGGAATCTGGCCCACACATGTTGGTTATCAGAAACATCTAAGATATTGCTCAACGGATTGGTTAAGACGTTCAGTCTGACCATTGGTCTCCGGATGAAAGGCTGATGAAAAGGACAAAGAGATACCAATCTTATTACAGAACGCCCTCCAGAACCTAGACACAAACTGTACTCCCCTATCAGAAACGATATTCTCAGGAACACCATGTAGTTTGACAATATTATCAATGAACACGGACGCCAAGACCTTCGCAGAGGGTAATTTACACAAAGGAATAAAATGACACATTTTGCTGAATCTGTCAACCACCACAAATATCACGGTTTTACCCTCAGAGCACGGCAAGTCCGTGATAAAGTCCATGGACAGATGTGACCAAGGTCTACTAGGTATGGGTAAAGGATGTAACTCACCCATAGGTCGTGTCTTGGAATTCTTGGACCTGGCACAAGTGTTACACGCAGTTACAAAAGCCTGAACATCTCTGGAGATTGACGGCCACCAATACTGCCTAGAGACCAACTCCTTGGTGGCATTGATGCCAGGATGTCCACACAAAACAGAATTATGGCACTCACCCAGCAGTCGCAACCGCAAATGAGCCGGCACAAACAATTTGTCATTGGGGGTACCAATGGGAGCAAGATGTTGTCCTGCCGAGATTTCAGAAGCGAGGTCAGATGAGGTAGCGGCCACGATGATATCAGCTGGCAGGATGGGCTCAGGAGGGACGTCAGGAGGCTGATACGCCTGGAAACTTCGGGATAAGGCATCGGCCTTAACGTTCTTGCTCCCGGGTCTGAAGGTAACACAAAAATCAAAACGAGTAAAGAACAAAGCCCACCTCGCCTGTCTAGGATTCAATCGCTTAGCCGATTCTAGAAACATTAAATTCTTATGATCCGTGAGGACCGTAATGCGGTGAAATGCCCCTTCTAAAAAATGACGCCATTCCTCAAATGCCCACTTGATTGCAAGTAACTCCCTATTCCCAATATCATAATTCCTCTCGGCAGGAGAGAACTTGCGGGAGAAGAAGGCGCATGGCATAAGATTAGTTAAGGTGGAAGACCCCTGGGACAGTACAGCCCCCACACCATCCTCAGACGCATCCACCTCAACTACAAAAGGCTTACTTTGATCAGGCTGGACCAACACAGGAGCATTAATAAAATTAGCAGAAGAACCTGAATCCACAAATGCTTCACCGGATCTCTTGAGTTGGTTATAAGAAATGGAAATAGGTAACAAGATTTTCTTTCTTACCACCGCAGGGGGTACCTTACTTCCAGGAACAGACCTTTTTGAGAGCAGAAGTCTCGGACACTGCTGGAGCAAGTGGTTCATCTCACCGCAGTAAAAACAGGCCCCTCTCAGGCGTCTCTGATTCCTCATAGTAACTCCCAACTGCATAGGCTCCTCCTGGACGTTGATAGGAGACGGGCTCTGAAGAGGAACTTCGGACAACACGGCAACTTGAGGGGCAACAGAACGTTCCTTTTGTCTCTCCCTAAACCGTCGGTCAAGTTTGATAACTAAGGTCATAGTCGCCTCTAAGGTGTCAGGAGTAGGATAACTAACTAGTAAATCCTTCAGATGGTCAGACAGTCCCACCCTAAACTGGCTTCTCAAAGCAGGGTCATTCCATTTAGAGGACACACACCATTTTCTGAACTCAGCACAGTAATCCTCAACTGGACGGTTACCCTGCCGAATGTCTCTGAGCTGAGTTTCAGCTACAGCGGCCAAGTCAGGTTCTTCATATAAAAGACCTAGGGCCCGGAAAAAAGCCTCCACAGACAATAGACAAGGGGAGTCAGGTGGCAATGAGAAAGCCCACTCCTGCGGATCACCTTGCAGCAAGGAAATAATTATTCCTACCCGCTGCTGCTCAGAACCTGAGGAGTGTGAGCGTAAACGGAAATATAATTTACAACTTTCCTTAAAGGAACGGAAAGTCCTTCGGTCCCCAGAAAACCGATCGGGCAATTTTACATGGGGTTCAATATTGGGGTTTGGCATGGAGGGAACGACTGCGGGTGCAGTCCGCAGCTGCTCCTGATGTTGGAGTCTCCCGGCCAAATCCTGGATCATCTGAGCCATGTTACTCATCTGGTCCGTGAGTACTCGCAACGGCTCCATTAGGTATGGCCTGTGATTCTGTCACGACAGGGAAACAAGGGATAGTGTGCCCTGTCTGAACCCCACCTCTTTCCCTGCCTACTTACAGTAGATGCCCTAGGCGACAAAACCGTAACTTGGAGACAGTCCCTATGCTGAGTACGTGCACAGGGAAGGGAAGGGAACACGGGGAAAGACGAACACAGACAGAAACAAACACAACAGCAGAATCGTCAGCAAGCCAAGTCAAGAACAGGAGGTCACGTCAAATACCGAGGGGAATCACAAAAGCGTAGTCTAAGTCCAAAGCCAAAATCCAATACACCAATAATCCAACAGCAAGGTCCAACACACAGCACTGATCTCAGAAGACTAATCACAGGCATCTGAGTGAGGCAGTTGCCATCTTTAAATAGCCCGCCCAGGATCATGTGATGTGGCCAGCATCACATGACCTGAGGCGGAGCAAGCTGTCCAAAACAATATGTAAAGTAGCCATGTGGTGTGATCAGCACCACATGGCTAAACCCAAACAGAGAATTAACTCATGAAGTGCTGGCTGACAAGACCAGCACTTCAATTCCCTATTGCTCGTCTCTAGGGGGCGGAGAGGTCCGGCGATGTCGTGCAGAGGGAGCACGACGCTGACCTCGCGTGACAGATTGCAGGTGAACCCGCTAAAATTGTAGTCTAGCACATCTTGGTGGTGAACCTCTAAATTACAAAGTTTGACTGAGATTGCAGTTTACAGCATGGGGGTGAACCCCAGGATGACTTGTTAAGACTGAGATTGCAGTTTACAGCATGGCGGTGAACCCCAGAGTGGCTTGGTTAGACTAAGATAGCAGCTGAACCACCCAAAAATTTAGCCTGACACAGCATGGCGGTTACTACAGTCCAGTGAACAATTCTGTGGTGTGCGGTACAGTAGCCGCAGTCTACAAAATAAATTTTTTTTCTCTCACTTATATATACTACAGTCCAGTGAAAAATTGTGTGTTGTGTGATACACTAGCAGCAGTCTAGAGAATACATTTTTTCTCTCAGATACATATACTACAGTCCATTGAACAATTGTGTGGTGTGCGGTACATTAGCCGCAGTCTAGAGAATACGTTTTTTCTCTCAGATCCATTTAATACAGTCCAGTGAAAAATTGTGTGTTGTGTGATACACTAGCAGCAGTCTAGAGAATACATTTTTTTCTCTCAGATACATATACTACAGTCCATTGAACAATTGTGTGGTGTGCGGTACATTAGCCGCAGTCTAGAGAATATGTGTTTTCTCTCAGATCCATTTAATACAGTCCAGTGAAAATTCTGTGCTGTGCAGTATACTAGCCGCAGTCTAGAGAATACGTTTGGTCTTTCAGATCCATTTTATACAGTCCAGTGAAAAATTGTGTGGTGTGCGGTACACTAGCCGCAGTCTAGAGAATAAGTTTTTTTTTCTCAGATCCATTTCATACAGTTCAGTGAAAAATTCTGTGTTGTGCGGTACACTAGCAGCAGTCTAGAGAATACGTTTTTTCTCTCAGATGCATTTAATACAGTCCAGTGAAAAATTGTGTGGTGTGCGGTACACTAGTCGCAGTCTAGAGAATACGTTTTTGGCCTCAGATAGTAATTCTACAGTCTACTGAAAACGGTTTGACCTCAGATATTAATTCTACAGTTTAGTGTATACACAAAATGGTGAACCCCAGGGCTAAGGGTCGAGGATGTGGGCGTCCAAGTGATGTAGGGAGGCAGAGGCCGTGGTCCTGGGCAGGGTGACACAGTACCTGCTGATGAGGGAGCAGTGGAATGCCGCAGAGGTTCGCTCCCTAGCTTCATCTCGCAACTTACAGGGTCACGTGGCACAGCACTATTGAAACCACAACAGTGCGAACAGGTGATGATGTGGATAGCAGATAATGTGTCTAGTAATTTATCCACCACCCAGTCTTCCCCACCAGTCTGGCCCCCCCATGGAAAATATGGATTCAGATCCCGCATACTCCCAGGAACTCTTTTCAGGACCCTTCCCAGAGTCACAAACCACTGATCAGCAGCAACCGGAGCATTTGCTCTGTCCCGATGCCCAAAATTTCAAACTTTCAAAGTCTGTGGGTGATGAGAGTGTTGACTTAGTGCAAGTAGTGTGTAAAGAGGTGTTGGATGATGATGACGATGAGACACGGTTGTCAGACAGTGACGTTGTTGTCAGGGCAGTAAGGGGGGAGCAGAGTGAGGAATTGGAGGAAGAGCTGGTGGATGATGAGGTGACTGACCCGATCTGGGTTGGTAAGCCTAGTCAAGACAGTGCTTCTGAGGGGGAGGCAAGTGCAGCACCAGAACAGGTTGGAAGAGGCAGTGGGGTGGCCAGAGGGAGAAGCAGGGCCAGAGCAAGTAGATCAGCAACTGTTTCACGGAGTGAAGCTCCCGTGCCGAGGCCTAGATGTTCGCAAGTCTGGAGGTTCTTTAAAGAAAGTGAGGATGACCGATGGACTGTGGTGTGCAAATTGTGCCACACCAGGATCAGCAGGGGAGCCACCACTACCAGCCTAACCACTACCATCATTCGCAGGCATATGAGTGCTAAACACCCGACTCAATGGAACCAAGGCCATTCACCTCCTGCAGGTCACACCACTGCTCCTTCCCCTGTGTCACATGCTGGCTTTGCAAGTAAACCCCCCGCCCAGGACCCCGGCACGAGCGCCTCCCGCCCTACAACCACCCATTCACCTCCACAATCCTCCACACCCTACACCAATGTGTCCAAGGGAAGCGTTCAGCTGTCTTTACATCAGACATTTGAGCGCAAGCGCAAATACAATTCCACCCACCCACATGCACAAGCCCTAAATGTCCACATCTCTCAACTGCTGAGCCTGGAGATGCTGCCCTATAGACTGGTAGAGACCAAGGCTTTCCGCAACCTGATGGCGGTGGCTGTCCTCGGTACTTGGTCCCCAGCCGCCACTATTTTTCCCAATGTGCCGTCCCAGCCCTACACCAGTATGTGTCAGAGAACATCATCCGTGCCCTGACCAACGCGGTTACTGAGAAGGTCCACCTAACCACGGACACGTGGAAAAGTGCTGGCGGGCAGGCAAACTATGTCTCCCTGATGGTACATTGGGTTAACCTGGTGGAGGCTGTGACCAAGTCTGACCCTGGGGCCGCTCATGTGCTGCCCACACCAAGGATTGCAGGGCCTACCTCAGTCACGGTTTCTCAGGCTTATTATGCCTCTTTCTCCAACCTCCTCTCCTCCTCTCAATTACCATCCGTGAGCACGGCGCCTTCAGTCGGTAGCTCTAGGCGCAGCAGCACTGCCATGGGTAAGCGCCGGCAGGCGGTGCTGAAACTGCTGAGCTTAGGTGACATAAGGCACACCGCCCAAGTGCTGTTACAGGGCATCACGGCGCAGACCGATCTTTGGCTGGCACTGATGAACCTCAAACCAGGCATGGTTGTGTGTGACAACGGGCCCACGTGTTCAATCTTGTGGTTCAGCGTTTCCTCAAGACCTACCCCAATCTGTCTGATTTGCTCACCAAAGTGCAACGCATCTGTGCGCATTTCCGCAAGTCAACCACAGATGCTGCCACTCTCAGGGCAGTGCAACGGCGCTTACAACTGCTAGCTCACCGACTGTTGTGCGACGTGCCCACGCGATGGAATTCTACGTTAGCCAGGGTTTACCAGCAGTGCAGAGCGATGGTAGACTGCCAGATTACAACTTCTACGAGAACTGGTAGTCAGGTTAGTCAGCGTCCTCAAGTCTACAATGAGGAGTGGACATGGATGTCTGATATCTGTCAGGTGTTAAGCAACTTTGAGGAGTCAACACAGATGGTCAGTGGCAATGCCGCCATTATTAGCATCACCATCCCGCTGCTTTGTCTGCTGAAAAACTCACTGCTCAGCAAAAAGTCAGAGGCTATGCGCTTGTCACAGAAGATGGGGGAAGAAGATATGTTGCTTGATAGCCAGAGCACCCTCAGGTCTGTTTCTCAGCGCGTATTGGAGGAGGGGGAGGAGAAGGAGGATGAGGAGGAAGAGGAGGAGGCTGTTGGCGAGACTGAAGAGGGTACCAATGCTCATTCCTTCTTATCTGTTGAGCATGTATGGGCTGAAGAGGAGGAGTTGGAGGAGGAGGAAATGGAGAGTCAGCCTATTGAGTAGAGGGTATTCTTGCGTGTTGGGACTCTTGCGCACATGGCTGACTTCATGTTAGGCTGCCTTTCCCGTGACCTTCGCGTTAGAAGCATTTTTGACAACACCGATTACTGGGTGTTCACCCTCCTGGACCCCCGGTACAAGCAGAACTTTTCCACTCTCATTCCTGTAGAGGAAAGGAGTATGAGAGTGAATCAATATCAACAGGCCCTGGTGCACAAGCTGAAACTATCCTTCCCATCTGATGCCGCTAGCGGCAGAGGTCGTAGTTGTGTGGGCCAACTAGTGGGGGAGAGGAGGGGAGCAGGCAGCTTGTCAAGCACTGGCAGGGGAACACTCTCCAAGGCCTTTGCCAGTTTTATGGCACCCCAGCAAGAATATGTCACCCGTCCACAGTCTAGGCAGAGTAGGGGGTAGCTGTTCAGAAAGATGGTGAGGGAGTACCTAGCTGACCATACCAACGTCCTGTGTGATCATTCTGCTCCATACAGCTACTGGGTTGCAAAGCTGGATGCGTGGCCCAAACTGGCGCTGTACGCCTTGGAGGTGCTGGCCTGCCCTGCCGCTAGCGTGTTGTCAGAGCAGGTCTTCAGTGCGGCTGGTGCCATCATCACTGATAAGCATACATGCCTGTCGACTGACAGCGCTGACAGGCTGACGCTTATTAAAATATATAAAGCCTGGATTTCACCGGAATTCAAATCTCCAAAGGGGGAAAGCAGCTTAACATGAAGATTATTTATGTATCCTCTCCTCTCCCTCCTCGTTCTTCTCTTCCTACACAAACGCTGAGCCAACAGGCAATTTTTCAGAGGGCCAACTGGCGCTCTTTTCAAACAATGTTTACGGAGGGCCGCCTACAGGCCCTCTCTCCAATCAATTTTTTAGGAGCGTCAACTACAGACACTCAAAAACAATTTTTTGGGACGGTCAACTACAGACAGTCAAAAACAATTTTTTAGGACGGTCAAATACAGATACTCCAAAACAATTTTTTTGAAGAGTCAACTTCAGACACTCCGAAACTAATTTTTTGGAGGTTCACCTACAGCCATTTGACTGCAATCTCAGTCTGACCAAGGAATTGGTGTGTCACCGCCATGCTGTGTCAGGTTAAATTTATATGTGGTTCACCTGCTACCTCGGTCTAACTTGGTCACTCTGTTGTCACCGTCATGCTGTGTCAGGGTAAATTGATATGTGGTTCACTTGCTACCTCAGTCTAACTTGGTCACTCTAGGTTCACCGCCATGCTGTGTCAGGCTACGTGTTTGGTTAGCTCACCTGCTACCTCAACTAACTTGGTCACTTGTTGGTGTCACCACTAGACTGCGGCTACTGTACCGCATATCACATAATTGTTCACTGGACTGTACTATATATAACTGAGAGAAAAAACATACTCTTTAGACTGCGGCTACTGTGCCACACACCACATAATTGTTCATTGCACAGTAGTATATATAACTGAGAGAAAAAACATACTCTTTAGACTGCGGCTACTGTGCCGCACACCACATAATTGTTCACTGCACTGTAGTATATATAACTGAGAGAAAAAACATACTCTTTAGACTGCGGCTACTGTGCCGCACACCACATAATTGTTCACTGCACTGTAGTATATACAACTGAGAGAAAAAACGTACTCTTTAGACTGCGTCTACTGTGCCGCACACCACATAATTGTTCACTGGACTGTAGTATATAAAACTGAGAGAAAAAACGTATTTTCTAGACTGCGGCTACTGTACCGCACACCACATAATTTTTCAGTGCACTGTAGTATATATAACTGAGAGAAAAAACTTACTCTCTAGACTGTGGCTAGTGTACGGCACACCACACAATTGTTCACTGGACTGTAGTATATATAACTGAGAGAAAAAACGTATTCCCTAGACTGCACTACAGATCCCAGAAAGCCAAGGTACAGCAGTAGCAAAAATGAGTACTGAGAGGACTTTGGGCAATTTCATTGGGGTCTGTGTGGACCATGTGCTGTCCCCTTTCTGCCACCAGTCGCTGTGCACAGTGTGCAGCCAAGATGGCGGTAGCTGCACTACAAGTCCCAGCCAGCAGCCAGGAGGAGACCAAAAAAAAGTTGCTTGTAGCCCTTAGAAAAGCTGTTGGGTTCTTTGTGAATGATTCCTGCCTAACCAAAATCTAAATTTAGGCCCTAACACTCTCCCTGACAGACAGCAGATCTATCCCTAATCTCATCCAGGCGGCGTCTAAGGCGAGCAGCGCGGGACCAGATTCTTATATTCCCAGGTCATCTGATCTGGCCAGCCAATCCCTGCTATCGACTTGTAGGGGTTCCACGTGATGCTAAGGGGTACCAAAGACTCTCCTGCATGTTGATTGGCTAAGAAAAAGGCGCCTAACATGCAGGAAGAGGAAGATGCCATTTCCTCGAGTATCGCGATATGCTCGTCCGAGTATCGAGCACGTGCGAGTATCCTAATGCTCGAACGAGCACCAAGCTCGGACGACCGTGTTCGCTCATCTCTACCCAGGACCCAATGATCGACTGTTTGAAGAGGCCATGATGCTTCGGTGAGATCTGCAGCCTCCTCACAGATTACCAAGCACATTACCATTCATTGTGTAGCAGCGGAGCTTGTTATTGCAGCCCAACTCCATGCATCATAGATCTTAAGTTTCTTAGTTGAAGACTTTGTTGAAGAACTTTGGCATTGAATTGTACAACATTTAAAAACATTTTAAAACTGCAATCCAGAGTCAGCTTCGGTATCGAAACTGACTTCGGATCCCAGTATTAAAATGGTTTTTAAGTGGAATAATTGAAGTCTGAAGTTATTCAACGGTCTCGAGAGACTTCGGAGATAACAAATTTCCTCTCTGTGAAGCCCATACATTTGAATGCTATGTGGAGATTGGTCTTTGTGCACCATTCCATGACGTTTTGAATGAAGCAGCTTCGGATCTTTGATCCAAAACGCACTTTGCTCAACACTATTGATGACCTACCCTAAGGATAGGTCATCAATATTGAAGTCCTAGTAAACCCCTTCAAGGAATAGCAACTATGAAACGCTTTAAAGCAAGTGCAGGAGCAAGTGTGGTGCCTCAATTCATGATTTGGGGGACTGGTTTTAGAATGCACTCTATGTAAATAAATGTGCCCTCCTGATTTGCCCAGGAGTTTTGTTCAGCTCCTTGTACTCTAGTACCCCTAAATAAAATCCAGTGTGACCAATTGCCTTCAGAAGTCACCTAATTAGTAAATAGAGTCCACCTATGTGTAATCTATTCTCAGTATAACTACGCCTGTTCTGTGAAAGCTTCAGAGGTTTGTTAGAGAGCATTACTGATTAAACAGCATCATGAAAACGAAGGAACACACGAGACAGGTCAGGGATTAAGTTGTGGAAAAGTTTAACTTCTTCAACTCCGTGCCTGTTTTAACCTTTATGCTCAGGTCATTTTTGCTAATCTGACATGTGTCACTTTATGTGGTAATAACTTTGGAACGCTTTTACTTCTCCAGGCCATTCTGAGATTGTTTTCTTGTCGCATATTGTGCTTCACGACAGTCTTAAATTTGTGGCAAAATATTTCATTTTTAGTAAAAAAAAAAAACCAAAATTACCAAAAATGTAGAAAACATTTGCAAATTTCAAAATTTCAATTTCACTACTTTCAAAATACATAGTAATACCTCCAAAAATAGTTATGATTTTACATTCCCCATATGTCTACTTTATGTTGGCATCATTTTATAAATGTCATTTTACTTTTTTAGGACGTTAGAAGGCTTAGAAGTTTAGAAGCTATTTTTCAAATTTTCAAAACCATTTTTTTTAAGCACCAATTCAGATATAAAGTGATTTTATGTAATGGAAACCACCCATAAATGACACCATTTTAGAAACTACACCCCTCAAATTATAAAAAAAACTGTTGTTACAAACTTTGTTTACCCTTGAGGTGTTCCACAAGAATTAAAGGAAAATGGAGGTGAAATTTCAAAATTTCACTTTTTTGGTAGATTATTCATGTTAATATTTTTTTTTTCTTGCAAGACAGCAAGGGTTAACAGCAAACTAAACCTCAATATACATTACTCTGATTCTCTAATTTACGGAAATACCCCATATGTGGTGATAAACGTCTCTATGGGTTTGTGGCAGTGGTCAGAAGGAAAGGAGCGCCATACGGATTTTGGAGGCAGATTTTGCTAGAATGGTTTTTAAGCACCTTTTTGTAATTGAGAGACCCTGATGTACCCCTAGAGTGGAAACCCTCAAAAAGTGACCCCATTTTGAAAACTACACCCTTCAAAGAATATATTAAGGTGTGTACTGAGCACTTTGAGCCCCTAAGCATTTTTCGGAATTTGGAAACACTTGGCTGTGAAAATGAAGTTTCATTTCTTCCAATAAAATGTTGTTTTAGCACCAAATTTTTCATTTTCACAAGGGGTAACAGGAGAAAAAGCACCCCATAATTTGTTCCCCATTTTCTCCTGAATACGGCAACACCCCATATGTGGTGGTAAACTGCTGTGGGGGCACATGGCAGGACTGAACAGAAGGAGCGCCATATGGATTTTGCAGCACAGATTTTGATGGATTGGTTTGCGGGAGCCATTGATTTTTCAGCTCCTGCACCCGCCCGATCAGTGCGCCGTAGTACTACAGTGCTGGCCGGCAAGTCCCTTCCCGCAGTGCCGTACATGTACAGCGCTGGTTGGGAAGGGGTTAAAGAAGGGTTATGTTACAAAAAATATCCCAAGCTCTGTACATCGCACGGAGCACTGTTCAATCCATCATCCAAAAATGGAAGGAGTATTGCACAACTGCAAACCTACCAAACCTACCTGGCCACAAAACTGACAGCCCAAGCAAGGAGAGAACTAATTAGAGAAGCAGTCAAGAGGCCCATGGTTACTCTGGAGGAACTGCAGAGATCCATAGCTCAAGTGGGAGGATCTGTCGAGAGGGCAACTATTTGTCGTGTACTCCACAAATCTGGCCTTTTTGGAAGAGTGACAAGAAGTCCCAGTTGCAGGTTTCCACAAGCCATGTAGGGGACATTGCAAACATGAGGAAGAGGGTGCTGTGGTCAGATGAGACCAAAGTTTGAAATTTTTGGCTTAAATGCACAACGCTATGTTTGGTAGAAAACTAACACTGCATATCACCCTGAACACACCACCCCGATCCTGAAACATAATGGTGGCAGAATCATGCTGCGTGGATGCTTTTTTTCAGCAGGGACAGGGAAGTTGGTGAGAGTTAATGGGAAGGTAGATGGTGCTAAATACAAGGCAATTCTGGAGGAAAACCTAGTAGAGGATGTAAAAGACTTGAGACTGGGGTGGAGACCTTCGAGCAGGACAATGACCCTAAACATGCAAATTTCATATACCATGTATCATTTTATTTTCACTTCACATATACTTGCTACTTTGTGTTGCTCTGTCACATAAAATCCCATTAATATACATTTAAGTTTGTGGGTGTAATGTGAAAAAGTTCAAGAGGTGTGAGTATATAACATTTTTTCAAGGCACTGTATACTATGCTGTCTCATTCAATGCCTGAGCAATAGGTTTATTAGCTTACCAGATTCTGCAAAGGTGCTATAATCTGCTTGTTTGCCCGTGTACTGACTTCTTCCTGATTTCCAGATCTTCTGCTGCCTAACCTAACCCATTTTTGATCTCCATAGTGACCCCGTGCTGCCTGCTCTGTCCTCTGGAATGTTTCTTGGATTCGCACTCTGCCTTTCTTGACCTCAGCCTATAACTAATTATGAGTTTTTCCTTATCCCTCGGTGCCTTGCACCAGTGTCTCTGACTTCTCTGGCCCAGCTGTCAACCACACTGGGTCTAATCCAGAAGGTAGCAGCCTGGTAGCTTCACTGCAGCAAAGTCTAGACCTCTATATAGGGGTTAAAGGGTGAATACCAGGGGACTGCCAGGATAACACCCTTGGGATTATTCCCAATTCAGACAGTTGGTTGACATAGTGGTTCAATAGCCACTGAACGTAACATTAGATATTGATGCACAAAATTAGTGTTGCACCATCCCTAGGAATGCAAGAAGAATAACACTGAACAGACCATTTTAATTCATTATAACTGTAATGAAGTAGTAATTCAATTGGTCAGAGGACATATGTCCATAACTCCAGAACATTAAATATTTCATTGATTATTTCGATGAGTGCCTTATGATAAAATGTCTAAGTGAACTGTTAAATATGAATGTTAAGAATAAGCCCAGTGATTATTTGCCCACTCTGAATCTTTTTTTATTATTACGCATTTCTATTCATATTATGTTTTATTAACATTGTGATGAAATTTATAATATTTCATATTAATAATATGACCTTAATTTGTATCTGGCTTTTATTTTTCAATTACAGTAGGTCATTGCTTCCAACCTTTTTCCATAAATTATTAATCACATGCCAATATAAAATCTCAATTGGAAACTCATCTCAAGTAATAATTATATTCCTTTTATGACTCCAGATGCCCTGTGTCTTATAAGATGGGCCTTATTAATCAATCATTGTTGCTATTGAATATGTTATCCTTGATAGTCACAATGATATCCTTGTCTGCTGTTTATGCTATTATGTGCAGATTATATTTTACTTTTTAGAAATAAAATAAGTATCATATCATGTGAGTCCTGTACTGAAATAATCCGAATATAATTCTAATTTTTGTGTTTATCCACCAGTCCATACATGGCACACATATCTATTAGTCTTGAGCGAACATGTTCGGCCGAATACACTATTCGGCCGAACATGGCGGTGCTCAGGACCACGCGGTATTCGGCCGAATACCGCACGTGCTCGACCGTCATGCTCGAGTCACCTCCCCACGCGCTAATTAGCCAATTAGCGTGCGGGGAGGTATGGCATTCAATGTAATGCCAGTAGCCATGTTAGCTACTGGTATTACACTGATTGGCTGGCCGGGAACGCATCATCGGGTGCTATGTAGCACCCGGTGACATGTGACCCGGCCAGTGTTAGACAGGGAGAGATGCAGCAAGGAGGGACAGAGAGTCTAGGGAGAGAAGCACACTAGGCAGGAATAGAAATGAGCAGAAAATACCCAAAAGCCCTTTTAAGGGCTATTATATCTGGCGCAACCTTTTTTTTAATATTTAAGGACATTTAAGGTGGTGAAAATAGCGCTAGGTGGCCTGCCATTAACGCCACAAGCGCTGCTGCAGCAAGGAGGGACATACACTGTAGGGAGAGAAGCACGCTAGGCAGGGATAGAAATCGCTCCAAAAAGACCCAAAAGCCCTTATAAGGGCCATTATATCGGTCACAAACCTTTATTTACTGATATTTGAGTACTTTAAAGGTGGTGAAAATAGCACTAGGTGGCCTGCCATTAATGACACATGTGCTGCTGCATGCTGTAGGAAACTCTTTGTATACTATATACCTGACATACTTTGCTATAATTTCTGCTGTTAAGCCCGCAGTAATTCTTTTGCGTCTTGCTGTATAACATTTGCGTATTGATAGAATTTCAATAGGCAGGGTTACTATCATTGTTCAAACGTCCATTGGGAAATACGTTTTTTTTATTTTTTTGGGTGGCAAAAAAACTCCAGGTGTGCTCTGCCAGTAACGCTAGGTGCACAGCGTATTACAACCGTTCAAAAGTCTCTGTAGCTGACATCCGTATTTAATACCGTTAATTTAGGCTGCAGTTCCTCATTTGCTGCTGCTGTTCAATTTTCCCAAGGAGGGAATTAAACAATAGGGATAGTATTTGGGTAGGTAGAACGATTGTCTCTGTTCAAAAACTAGCAAAGTCTATTGTGAAATACGTCTTTTTTTGTTTTATTTATTTTTTTGGGTGGCAAAAAAACCCCCAGGTGTGCTCTGCCAGTAACGCTAGGTGCACAGTGTATTACAACCGTTCAAAGTCTCCTTAGCTGACATCCGTTATCAAATTTAATACTGTTAATTTAGGCCACAGTTTCTCATTTGCTGCTGCAGTTCAATTTTCCCACGGAGGGAATTAAACAATGGGGATAGTATTTGGGTAGGTAGAAAGATTGTCGCTGTCCCAAAAAAAACGAAGTCCATTGTGAAATACGTCTTTTTTTTATTTTTTTGGGTGGCAAAAAAAACCCCAGGTGTGCTCTGTCAGTAACGCTAGGTGCACAGCGTATTACAACCGTTTAAAAGTCTCTGTAGCTGACATCTGTATTTAATACCTTCAATTTAAGCTGCAGTTCCTCATTTGCTGCTGCAGTTTAATTTTCCCTCGGAGGGAATTAAACAATAGGGATAGTATTTGGGTAGGTAGAACGATTGTCGCTGTTCAAAAACGACCAAAGTCTATTGTGAAATACTTCTTTTTTTTATTTTTTTGGGTGGCAAAAAAACCCCAGGTGTGCCCTGTCAGTAACGATAGGTGCACAGCGTATTACAACCATTAAAAATTCTCTGTAGCTGACATCTATTGTCACATTTAATACCGTTAATTTAGGCCGCAGTTCCTCATTTGCTGCTGCTCTATAAAGTTAGCGCATTCAGAATATTGGACATTCGTTTAAATTTTTCATATCATACAGTTGATAAAAATCTGCAGTACTGTGGTTGTGACCAAGTGGCATATATACTATACAATATGCGCAGGGCGAGCACTAAGGGACGGGGAAGTGGGCGTGCTGATGATGGTGAATGCAGAGGCCATGGCTTTGTGCACGGCGAAACTGTGCCTGCTGGCAGAGCCCAAGAAACAAAGTCATCCAAAACTCCTAGCTTCATGTCTCAGTTTGCAGGGCGGCGCAAGACACCACTCTCTCAAAAACACACCAGTGCGAGCAGGATAGCAGGTGATAGTGCTTCCAGCCGGTTAAGCACTACCCTCTCTTCCACAAAGTCCAGTCTCAGTAGCCAACAGTATGGGCAACCACATTCTCACCCTGATCCTCCTTCCTCCCATCATGCAGAGACTGGGCAAAGAAGAGATACCACATTGGGATATTCCGAGGAGCTTTTTTCATCACCTTCCCTTGGCTTGGGCCTCTCGCCAAGGCCGCTTGAAGTGGGACATGAGGAGATATTGTGCCCTGATTCCCAACCTATTGAGCAAACACAGTCTGAAGAAGCTGACGGTGGGGAACGACAAGTATTTTCTCCCGAGGTGGATGATGATAATGAGATACAGTTGCCAATAATTCAAGGGCAATTAGTGTCTCAAGAGGTTGTGGATGAGGATGAGACACAGTTAAGTCAGGTTCTTGTTAGTTCACCATGTCAGGAGGAGGAGCACAGTGAGGATGTGGAAGAGGAGGTGGTGGACGACGAAATAGCTGACCCAACCTGGGAAGGTGGCAAGCCGAGCGAGGACAGCAGTACAGAGGGGGAGGGATCCGCAGCAGCGCAATAGGCTGGAAGAGGCAGTGGGGTGGAAAAGGGGAGAAGGCAGGCCACGCCAACCAGTCCCACAACTGTTCCTCAAAGCAGCCCCTTGTGGCCAGCTCCCTTGCCAAGGCTTAGGTGTTCCGCAGTCTGGCTTTTTTTTTTAGGAAAGTGCTGACGATAAACTGACTGTAATTTGTAACCTGTGCCGTACCAAGATGAGCAGGGGCGTAAACACCAGCAACCTGACCACCACCAGCATGATCCACCACATGTCAGCAAAGCACCCTAAAAGGTGGGTTAAACGTCTGAGTTCACAATCTGTGTCTGCAGGTCACACCACTGCCTCCTCTTCCCCTCTGTTACCTGCTGTCCAAGATGCAGGCCCAGATGCCTCCCGCCCTGGACCTTCGCAGGAAACATCAGCCAGCACGTCCACTTCAATGTCCCAGTGCAGCGTTCAAATGTCCTTACCCCAGGCATTTGAACGTAAGCGCAAATGCTACCCTCCCACAGGCCATAGCTCTAAATGCGCAACTTTCCAAGTTGCTGGCCCTGGAAATGTTGCCATTTAGGCTGGTGGACACAGAGTCCCCAGTCCCCAGCCGCCACTATATTTCCCTGACGGCACACTGGGTGAATGTTGTGGAGGCTGGGAGCGAGTCACCCCCTGTGATGGCCCAGGTGCTACCCACGCCGAGGATTGCCGGCCCTACTTCCATCCGGATTTCCGCTGCCACCTATAGTAGCGGCTGCAACCCCTACTTCTCTTCCTCCGCCTCCTCCTCCACTTCTTCCCATGCAGAATTGCCATCTTGCAGAACCACTCAGACTTCTGTCAGTAGCTGGAAGCAGTGTAGCACAGGAGTCGGTAAGCGGCAACAGGCCATGCTGAAGCCTATTTGCCTGGGTGACAAACCGCACACAACCGCAGAGCTGTGGCATGGCATAAGGGACCAGGCTGAGCTGTGGCTCTCGCCAGTCAACCTATAGCCAGGCATGGTTGTATCCGATAAGGGCCGCAACTTGGTAGCGGCTTTGGAGCTGGCCAACCTCCCACACATACCATGCCTGGCCCATGTCTTCAACTTAGTGGTTCAGTGGTTTCTGAAAACCTACCCCAATTTGTCTCAGCTACTGGTGAAGGTGCGTCGCCTGTGTGCCCATTTCCACAAGTCACCGACAGCTTCAGCTGGCCTGGCAACCCTGCAGCAGCGCTTGCAGTTGCCGGCTCACCGACTGCTGTGCGACCTAAGCACGCATTGGAATTCCACCTTACACATGTTGAGCAGGCTTTGTGAGCAGCAGAGAGCAGTAGTAGAATACCAGCTGCAACATAGTTGGCGCCTTAGTAGCTCACCTCCCTGCAGACCGCCAGCTCGAACTCCGAGCTTTCTAGAATTACTGCATCAATACCTCCATTTTGTCACAGTCCAGGCAAAGCTGGAGCCTTCAGTGTATCATGTCACTGCCTGAGAGTCATTTTGGGTATTCCTATTTTTAACACAGTTAAAATTTTAATATTTTCAAGTATTCAGTCGACCCGGCTGGTTTGAACACTCAAATTTTTTAAGTAAACGATTCCGGCCCCCGGGACAATCAGCGAAGAGCATCAGGGAGTCGGCGAGAGGCAGGGGCTCTGACAGGTGTTAGCTCACCTCCCTGCAGACAGCCAACTCGATCCTAAGATCAAACTTCGAGCTTTTTAAGTGCAGCAACTTAGATAAACGCAATTGGACGTGGAATTACCGCGGAGAGAGAGTGGAACAGCTGGAGCGGCACATGCCGCTGGGGAAGCACCGGCCTCCCACAGCGGATAGCGAAAAAAGAGACAGTCGTCAGCGACTCTTAGTGGTGCGGTGGCAACAGCATGTGTCCCTTAAATTTTTTGGACAGTCTGCGCAGCAGCAGAATGTCACACGTATTGTTTTTGAGTGTCAGCAGCAGGCCATCAGTGATAATTTTTAAAGGGTGTGTAGGATGCCCTCATTTATGTGTAATAAAGGGTGTATTGGAATGCCTGTTCCTTGTAATTTTTGGCATCCCTTTCACTTAGTGCATAGGCTATATGAGTGTAGGAGTCCCACGTCATGAACAATTGTGCCACAATGTGAATGAGGCCCTCCTTTATAAGATATACTGGTTGTATGTGAGTGCCTATACTGTGTAATTTTTGGCAGCACTTGCGCTTAACGTACAAGTAAATCTATGTTTCCTAACAATATTTCCTGTAAAATCGATGTTGTCTTGGGTTTTTTGGGGGTATTTTTGTCATTCTGTAAAAGTGTCGTAATAGTCGGCCATCATCGTGAATATCAGCAACTTCGGAGTCCAAGATGCATCCAGACATCCTCACCATGCTGTTCCCTAACCATTTCTGTGGTGTTTCCACCATTTTCTGACGTTTCCCGATGGACCAGACACCCTCCCCTCTGCAGAGCAGGGGGTGCCTGGTCTTCTCCCATTGACTCCCATTGTACTCAGGTGCTCGGCCAAGCACTCAAGCACCACCTAGTGTTCGGCCAGAGCACCCGAGCACTCGAACATCGGGGTGCTCGATCATCACTAATATCTATATAAATTGTAATAATAAATCTAAAATTTTACCAACAATAAAAATCTGCAAATTGAGAAAAATCCATAATAATCACCACTAGAAGTGAGTAACTTGATCCCAAATTAATCGAATTCTACCCGAACTTTGTAAAAATTCGAGTTGCATCTAAATCAGTGGACACAAATGGAATCAGTTGCCAGATTTAGAAGAATCGAACCTGAATTGAATTTGAGTGATTTGCTCATCTCTAATCACCACTCATAACGTGAATAGACATTTAAAGGGAGTATGTTACATGTGGCCTCACCATCCAACTATTTGAATAGACCCATAGCTATGGTTCACTTGATTAAAGAGGTTTTCCTTTTGTTCATCCAAGACTTCATTTCTATATTATGATATTTTTTCTAACATACAAATTAGATCCTTGGTGTAATAAGAGTTTCATCATTGCTCTTCTTGCACCCAAGCTCCACTCTTTTCTGTGGCCAGCTCCACCCTTACTGCATTGATTGATAGGGCCTGGCAGTGGCAAAGGAGCAAGAGAAGGGCTAGCCACAGAAAGGGGTGGAGCTTGAGTGCAAAGAGAGCAATAATGATGCCCTTCTTGCACCGAAAGCCTAATTTGTATATTAGGAAAAAGTGCCCTAACTCAGAAACGGAGCCTTAGATCAACTTAAGAAAAACAGAGCTTTTATTAGTCTATGTGTCTATATAAGCAGCTGACTAGGGAAGTCACTGGTGAAAGAATCCTTTAAAATCTAAAATACAATAATAGGACTAAAACAGGTACTTTTTACTATATCCTTTCATAGTACTAAAAAGTATAGACATTGTAAATTAAATAAAAGACAGAGAATTCTCAGATATGCAAACAAATATATCTTAAAATGAATTGTTCTCTAGTTTCAGTATTCCCCGTTCTTTGTAGCTCAAACAGAGTTAGCACAGTTATAGCTGGAGTTTTATTTTGTAGAAACCCAACGTGTGTCCCCTATTATGACAGTGTTGTGGCAAAGGTGAACATGTAAACCACATAAACACACTCTGTATCAAATGTTCTTGAGGGAAAAGTTCTTGGATATTTGCCAAAATGCATGATTACTTCCAAGGAGTACATAAAGAACACTTCATCAAATCTAGCACTGTACAAGAAGCACTGAAAGCAAATACTGCTACAGAGGTCACCACTTAAATAGCGTGTCAAGGATCTTGCAAGTGGAGTTTTGGAAAGAGGAAAATTAGGAGCCTATAAAACCTAATGGTTCCCCTGCCTTCTGCCTCAGTGAAGCATACATGCCTATGTGCAATATTGAGCTAATTTATTTTCTTAGCTGTTTCCACTCAATGCTTAGATACTGAACCTAAAAGTATTGAAAACAACAGATAAGCTGTGTAAGTAGAGATGAATCTGTATTAAGAGTAGACAGGAAAATGAACTTGTTTAAAAATATCTTTCAGTTATAAATTTTCTCCTGATTCATTTAGTTTGAATCAAATTTACAGATGAGCTAAAAATGATCGCTGGTAATTAGAAAGGGCATTGACTTCAGAAGATTAAAGTAACATGGTAACAGTTTATAAGGCCGAAAAAAGACATCTGTCCATCCAGTTCGGCCTGTTTTCCTACAAGTTTTCACAAAAATATGAAAAATCTTGTTTAAAGATGAAAAATAGGTAAACCTAAAGTAGCTTTACTAAGAATATGATTGCCATTACTCATAAATGGTGGACATGACCAATAATTAAAGGCCTGTTATTATTTCAGCAAATAAATATTATTTTTTGAAAAGTTACGAAAATATGTAATATTTTTGCTCCATCAATTCCTTAAAGTTTTTCAAGAGCTCTACTTGTTCTCATTCTGTAAGAACCTTCTTTTTCTATTTCCAGTGGGTGGTAATCTATGCTAGTTATGTGATGGACACACAAATGCCCTGGTTTACAGTTACAGTACAGGTACAGTACAAGACCTTTATCTTTTACCAAGATGCTGCCCCGAGGAAGCAAGCAGTGAAACCCATTGGGTTGTGGTCAGTATTCACTATTTTGTCTACTTAGATATATTTTGCCATGTTTATTGCCTCATTGTGATTCTTTCTGTATTTTATGTTCTTATGCAATATGTGAAACTTTTAGTCTGCACTTGCACTTTATGATAAATATTAAAGGTGCTGTGTAGTGGATTAATATTTATGACATATCCCCAGGATCACTATAATCAGACCCCTGCCACCCAGCTGTGAGAAGGGGTTTGTGAGGCTCTTCTGATCGCTGCTTCCTCTTCAAAGTGACATTACAATCTATCTGATATCCTGAGGATAGGTCATCAATATTATGCCACTGCACATTCCCTTTAATGTTATTGCCTTTCCTACCATTGCTGTTTATTACCCCCTACTTTGGTGTATGTCAGCTCCCCTATGTTGTGTATGTCACCTCCCCTATTTTTAGTTTAAATATTTTGCACTTTTATTATGATTTAATGAAGTGCTCTCTATTACTGTATATATTAGTATTGAGTGCCTTTGTTTGTAGGTGATATACTTCATCATGTATTAAGTCTATAATTTGTATGACCATCATCATATACTTCATTAGACTACAAGTATAAATCTTCAAAACCATGATGAATTGAATGGAGAACTCAAGTTCTCCAATGAGTGCATACTTATTTTGGGGGTCTGGTCAAAACCTTTTTAATATTTTATTTTTTGCTTCCATATTATTTGGGAGGCTGGTTAATCTCAAAGTTACATATTTTGCCTCTAACTTTGGTGAGTCTATGGAGCATCTAAAGATCTTTTGATTTGCCTATTCTAGTGTTTTCATCACTGTGTTAATGTTTGTAATCTTTGAATGGAAACAGTGCTACCTTTTATACTGGATTTACACATTTATAGCGGTTAGTCTGATTCAGTTCAATATGTAAAACAGGATGAGTATTCAAATGTGCAGAATGTTCAAATTCAAGTAGAATAGAATAGATAGAAATCAAATGAGAAAAGTTGCATCCTCTACGTCAACGTCTCTAAAATAGCAACCATATTATTAATTGGATGTCATTATTGAAAACGAACATAATGATGTACAAAATTGTTGCAATTTTTTAGCACATACATTTAACTGAGGATATTTTTTTAAAAATGTATAGGTAGTAGATAAAAATAACAAATGTATTTTTATTCATATATTTAATATAAACATTCATTGATATATTTCAATGTTTTACTTTTGTAATTTTCATGCAATTTTCTGATCTATTGTTATTATTTGCATAGTATGCACCTTGCATTAAGATCCCCCAGCTAATTTGCATCTAATAACATCATTATGACCCTTATTACATAATTTTGTACTATCCAGGATTTTATTATAGTGTGTGAAAAAAGGAAGCAATTGGCTATTTTAACAGTAATCATTTGTTGACAGATGCCAGACATCCAGAAATGTCAAGAGGCTGAGCAAATTACTCTATTGAAGTCCTTTGTTCCGCTTTATAACTTGCTGTAACTTGTATGAATGGAATGTATAAGTTCGGCCTTGAAGAACACAGGTTATATTAGAAATTCAGCCACTGTCATTCATTGTGAGTATAATAAGGAGTGAAGTCTCACCTCTTGGTTCAGCATGGGCTTGCTGCGTGAGGTTTTTTTGGTGAGTTATAAGGGTGCTATCCAACTTGTCATATCTAATAATTTTCTCCCCTGAAGATTGGTAATCTGAAATATCTGTGTGGATGATGTTAAAGAGTGAATTTTCAATGCCTTCTGCTTCTGCCTTGTCTTCTTTGACTGCACAAAACATAGAGGTCACAGAAGCATATCATTGCAAAACTATTTCAATGACAAGAAGAACATTCCTTCGAGAAATTCCATTGCAGAAAGATTGGAGTGTATCGTCCTCAAATGTTGCCAAAACAGAATTAGGTTAAAATTAACTCTCCCCCCCAAAAAAAGAGAATAAATGATTAAAATAATTACAAATTGCACCATGACAAGCAAGAGCAAAATTTCGCCCACAGCCATTTGTCTGTAATTAGTTAATTAATCCTTACACAAATTATGAGCAATAACTCATCAAGCAAGGCTCACCCATCAGAAATTCAGCCGACTTGGATTTATTCTGCTTAGTTTGCTTCAGAGCCTTCTGCTGGAACTTCTGGAGGGAAATTGTTAAATGAATAAATTAGCTAAAGAACGAAGATCATCATTTATGATCCACAACTAACGCAGAATTTTAAATATGGGATGGCATTGAAATGTCATTTAATTTACATCTCTGCTAAAGGGGTCAAACACTAATTGAACAACAGGAGTGGAAGAATTAAATAAAAAGGATAACTAAAGTTAAAAGAAATGCCATATGAAGGTCAAACTAAATACTTGTTATTTACCATTGCAAACATGGCAGGAAAGCAATTAGCATATTTCTTCTCCTATTTACTATAAGACTCCATCATCTATCATTTATATAATTATAAAGATGCCCAGTTATGTATTTTAAGTGTTCCAAATGCATCAGCAATCTCCTAATACACCTTGCCATTTCTGACAAACATACATTCAAAATGAACTCAAATCTAAACGAAGATTGAGACTGATTTATATAATCAGAAGTACTAATTATATATAATTAGTACTTCTATGCAACATAACCCATCAATTGTTTACTAAGAAAAAAAAACACTTTCTTCCCTATGGCTAAAGGGGTTAAAATAGGGGTTGTAAAGAATCCGGTGGTAAAGTGGTGGATGACACTTGTTTCAGTGAAGTGGCCCTGGAAGAAGCCATATTCCATATTCAGTGCATGGTATTGTGTGTCTGAAAAAGAGCCGAGGTGGGAATCAGTGTCTCTGATATAAAACAAACTGCCAGAAAGAGCAGGGAGAGCCATGTGTGTTGGCCTGAAGAGAAAGAACAGCTTGTGTCTGAGCCTAAAGTCATCCCTGTGTAAAGTGAATTGAACCTACAATGTGAATGTTTGTTCTAAACTTGCAAACTGGATGAGAAGCTCAGAATTTTAAGTTACCAGTATTAATCCTGACATTAAAGATCTCTCATTTTTGCTCTTATTGCTGAAAAAGTCTGTTGAAGTTGCTGTCTTTGGACTGTACATTCTCTCAATTTTTTTCAGAGAATTGATATTTAAGATTCTGCCATTAGATATTATTTTAAGCACTGTGTCGAAAAGAACAGTTTAGAGAAAGGGAAGCTTTGAGGAGGATAGGTCACCACTAGAGAATTTTTAAAATTTGATTCAGATTTGATACAGCCAATTCGAGTTTGAACAAATGTAACCTGAACAAAAAGTGTTCCAACAGCCCAAAAAAGTTGAGGATGACACTTTGTTTTCTCCTAGGACTGTATGCAACTCATTTCAAGCTCTTTAACACCAATGTGGTGTTATATAGGTAAACACATGGCTAAATAACACCTGCGAATGTATATATAGTACCGTCTGGGCTCATGTGGTTCTCCTATTTCATCTTACTTTTTATCTGAAAAATGGCTGATGTCATTTAGAGAAATTCACCTGAATTAAATCACCAAAAATTCATATTTGGAATTAACCTAAATTTTTGGAAAATTTGTGTCAAATTCAATTTAGAATCCATTCACTCATCTTTAGTCATTAGATCCGTGGGGGTCTGAGTCCTGGAAGCTTTATCAGCTATTTGAAGGGACTATGGCTTTCCTGTTTAAGCAATTGATCATGTCACCTGTTATACCATAATGAATTTGATTGGTTACAGATAGAGATGAGGCAAAGTTCCTAAAAATGTGATTCAGATAGTACGCCTAATTCTAAAAAAATTACTTCATCACGAAGCGCATTTCTTTGTAAGTAGCGAGTGTAATGATAGTAAATGGCGATTGTGCCGCCCTCATCATTGATCAGATCATCCCTCAGATGCTGCGTTCATCATTAAAAAAAAATTGTACTTACCTTATCCATTTGAAAGTGAAGAGGCAGCTGTGGCCATATTGCTTGAAGATCCAGCGCAATATCTGGTGCAGTGCGTGATGACGTCATCACGCTGGCCAGCATTGTGATGTCATACACAAGATTTTGCACGAGGTCTTCAAGCAAGATGACTGTGGTGGCCTCTTCGCTCTCAAATGGATGAGGTGAGAATGATTTTTTTTCTATTTTTACTGCCATTTCAGGGAAAATTGATTACTTATCACTAAGCACGAGGAAATTCTAATAAATTTGGATCGAAGTCCACTTTGGATACTTCAATTCACTCACTGAAATGCCAACCCTTAGATTGATTTAGACAAAAGCCCACCCTTCAGACTCATTTACTTAAAAGTAAAAGTAGCTGGAAAATGAAACAAACTATATAAGTTATGTTGTACAGTCACTTTCTCTCTCTCCATATTTAACCAACATTGGTATTCCAATTTGTGATCCTTCTTCATTATGTTTATGAATCACATATTCTGATAAAATCATATGCCTCAATATTTTATCTTTAGAGTTCATATAATATATTACTTTTATTATTAGTTTTATTTTATTAATACCATGGGCTACTGCTCTTTTTACACATTATCGGTAGAGATGAGCAAAGTTTTGAAAAAATTGATTCGGTCTATTGGCCAAACTTTGACAAGAAATTTGATTTGTTATGAAATAATTTGTCACAAATCATGATAAACCAGCATACCCAGGCCACTGTACCTAATCATTTTCATCCCACTTGGTGGCCCAATCTCAGTATGAAAGCTTGGAACATAAACTGCAGGAAGTGTGCAGGGAGAGTGCATTGCTGCGTGCATTACGTTCTAGTGCACCCACATCCACAGTTAATCCGTTCTGTAGGTACTGTGCTGTCAGTATTACAGGTGTAATTTATCGCCTTCTACATCACTTTGCTGTGCACCAAGATACATACTGTAGCTAATCCATTCTGTTAAACAAAAACAAAAACATACAGCACCCGCAGTAAAGTAAAAAACCCATGCACGACCCTGCTGGAGCTGTGTCCAAAAGACTCCTTAGTGGAACAAAATAAAGAAATGGGGGCAACCCCAATCAAATAATGGAGAAAAAAATGTTCTTTTAATGCATGTTATGGCAGTCCAAACGCATGCTTTTTAATCCTTTCTGTTAGCTAAAAATTTACTGTGCGTCAGTATTACAGGTCACTGTTATCATCAGGTCTAATTTGTCACAATGGACTTAACTGAACAGTGCCATAAGATTCAAGTAGTGGTCTCATGACACAGTGAGGAGGTTGGTGACAGCAACAGTGGCAGTACTAGTGACAGTAGTGGCCCATGACATAGTGGGGAAGGGGGCAGCAGCAGCGGCTGTAAGGCTGTGTTCACATTACTGTTTATTTTTCTGCTTTTCTGAGACATGAAGCCTATATTTTGAGCATCCATAAAGCCTCTTTTAGATGTCAGTATTTGATCAGTAATTGTAAGCCAAAACCAGAGGTGGGTCCAAACAGAGATAAAATTTAATCTAAATATTTGCATCTCTTCTGTGTTTTGAACCCACTTCTGCCTTTTGCTTAAAAATACTGATCAAATACTGATGTAAATTACTGACCATGTGAATATATAATACTATTCTAATAATAGTAGTAGCCTCATAACAGAGTGGGGATGGGGGCCACAGCAGTGGAAAGGGTTGGAAGCAGCAGTGGCATATAGCACAAGATGGTGGCAGATCACAGTAGTAGCAGAACCCAGAAACCGCAGTGTGATAACAAAGCCCAGGCATGCATATCCTTTTAAAAATTTAACATCTACATATCAGCAGGCCAAGAAACCCCATTTTGTATAATATTCCAGTATTGCAGAACACTACAGTATGATCATTAATGCCAGAATGATATATTCTGTTGCATCAGGCACCAGCATCTGGAAATCCGGGTTGATCCACGGCTGATTCATCTTTATGAAGGTTATTCTCTCAACATTTTGTAAGGAAAAGTGAGTTCTCTTAGGGTTAAGTATGCCCCATGCTGCACTAATTAATCACCCGCTCTGAGGCCACTCTATTGGCTGGGCAGGAAAGAATGCCCGTGGCAAACTCGGCCAGTTGCATCCACACTTCAAGTTTGCATGCCCAGTAGTCATGGGGATTTTAGATCATTTGTGACAGGATGCAGTTAGAGATGAGCGAATCATACAAAATTCGCTTCGGCGAATAATCGACGAATTTCTAACAAGATTAATTCTTAATACGAATTTATTCAGTCGAATTTGCGCTAAAAAATAATTGTTGTTTTGCGAACATTCCTGCACAAATTACGAAGATACAGACAGTGTTGTTAAAAGTACGCAATAAGCAAGCATTAGCGTACAAAGTGCGTACGAATCCTTAGTGTACTATTGACTCGCGATTGCGTCATACGCACGAGGCTAGGCCAGCGGCGTACAGTCTATACAGGCAGTCCATATGACCTAGAAAAGTAAGGTGCTAGCTATCCGGCTAAGTGCATAATTTACTAAAAAATACCGTACAATAAGTGCATAATAGGACACATTGCAGTACCTGAAAAAGAATACACACAATCGGCTAAAGTGCTTGAACGTTGCTGAACTTGTAAAAACATTATTGCTAAAATACAGCAAGACAATTATGCAAACATTTTAGTGCAATCAATTTCACATTTGCAAGCATAATAGGCTCAGATATACGTTTGAGTCTCTCCTCATGGCTGCTTGGCATGAGGAGAGATGGCTTGGCTAGTGCGGCTGGTGCGGCAGAGGCGGCTGGAGCGTCCACTTCGCCACCCAGGAGGAGAGCAACAACAACACCTTCCATGTGGCAGAATCCGATTGTGCCAGCTTCAGTGATGGCCCACAGCCTATGGGACTACAAGAATGCAGTGGAGGACTGGCTCATACAAGTACTGGACCATCCGAGGCCGGGAGACCCTACACTGGAGCGACGAAAGGGAACCGTCCCCTGGTTTTCAGTGGAGCGAGGCTCTGGCGAATATCGAGTCAGGGGCCGGTGAGACTGTCTTGCACAATTGTGACACTGTGATCTCTGGAGCGGGAGGTGGTTCGGGGTACTCGTTACCAAAGACCATTTCGCCCCACTTTGGTCGCAGTTGCTTCACCATGCTGTGGTATCTTGTTCACCGCTGACTTGAACTGGAGAGGAAGGCGGAGTAATGAGGGAGGAGTCTTCACTCCCTATACGTGCAAATAGTTCCCGCTGGTTTTTCCCGCTTCTGAGGGGGGCTTATTTTTACTTTCCCGCTCTTGAGGGGGCGTATCATCATTTTCCCGCTTCGGGGGGCCAGGGGAGGGGGAAAGAAGAATGTGTATGTTGCGTACTTAGCGTATGTAGCGTACATAGTGTTAGCGGTCAAAATTTGAAGAACATTTACTATTAATACGAAGCGAATCTGAAAAAATCCTGATTCGCTTCGGAGTAGGAAAAATGAAGGATTCGATACGAATCTACGAAGCGGCGAATAGATTTGCCCATCTCTAGATGCAGTCTAAGAATGCCACCACCTGCTGGTTGAGGTTCTGCTGCATGTCCTGCTGCTGTTGCTGGGTGGTTTCTTCAGTAGGCGGCTAATTAAAACTACTCATCAGAGACTCCAGACTGAAGTTGCTGTATATGGAGCTGGTACTGCTCCTTGCCACTCCAACCCCCCTGCCCACCAACACCATCAGTCATGACAGTGGAGCATGAGTGAAGATGGCGCTCCTAGGCCTGCCTCTCAGAAGGTCTAAAAATGCACCCATTTTTGACCAGTAGCATGGTTCTAACAATGCAAATAGCCAGTTGTCATCCCTCTGCCAAATCCTGACAATCCAGCTGTCACTACACAAACAAGAAAGCGTATATCTGGCCATTTGTGCAATTGACTACAAGGTGTCAAGGTTGGGATAAACAGACAACAGAGGAGCGTGTGCCCTGAGCTTACCCAACCCTCTGTCCCTGCCTATTGCCTCACCCACGCTAAACCGTGGGGCGACAACCATGAGGACTGCGAAATACACTGTATAAGGTGCAGGGAACAGGGAACAACAAACAAGACAGAAAAAACACCAAATGGATGGTCAGGAAGCCACGTCAAAACCAGGAATAGCAAGGTACAAAATCGGAAGACAGTAGAGTAGTCAGATACAAGCCAAGGGTCAAATCAGCAGTCAGGATACAATACAACGCAAGCAGGAATAGCAAGGAATTGCAAAAAACCATCAAGGAGCAGAGAGGAAGGTAGGTATATATGCAGGAAGAAATCCCACCCCCAGGTCCTGAATGGACCAGATTCAGAGAAGCCACTCAGCGAGCACCTGAGTATTAACCCTGAGTAGACAAACCAAACAAGAAGCTGGGCGTTGGCTCCAAAACAACCCACAGTGTGAACGTGGTTCAAGGCAAGGCGTAGGCACTAAACAGAAACACACAAAAACTCAGAAAACCAAGCAAAACATAGAACCTATGTTCTCTGATGACCAGACCTGACACAAGGGTCTCCCTGCCACCATATCTACTGAGTACTGCCACTGTCTGTTGGGGTCATCTGTGTCATCTTCGTAATTGCTCTTCAGCTCCTCCTGCTCCTCTCCTGTCACTTGGGCAGGTAAACCACCTAGTTGTGTATAAAATTCCTTAAAATTCCATAAAGGAGTGGAATGACACCATTCATCCCTGAGTAAACGGCACAAGTCATGAGCTGCCACTGGCTAATGTGGAAGTTACACCAGGGAGTAGACCTATCCGTCTGCTATATTAAGAAATAGTTGACCACTTCCTCTGATCATACAGACGGCCTAACATATGGAGTGTGGAATTCCAACAAGTGGAAATGTTGCATATCAGGTTATGTTGGGGAAGAGAATTTTGCCTTTGTGGCTCAAGGAGGGCGTGTTTTGCATTGTAAGAGTGGCTGAAGTGCATGCACAGTTTCCTGGACATTTTTTACAGCTATTGCAGTTCGGTGGAAGACTTGGTGAACCAGTTGATGAGAGTGAAGCCATAAGAAATACAGGATACATGGGTCAGCCCTACTTGACGCAGCACAGACAAAATGTTCTTTCCATTATCAGTAACCATGGTTAACTATCTCCAGTTGGTGAGGAGACAGACAGTTTTCGATTTCTTTATTGATGACACAGAGCAGTTCCTCCCTGGTGTGGCTCAGTCCGCCCAGGCTGACAAGGTGCAGATTTCTGTGACAATGACTAGCTTTTCATATGTGATATGCTGGAGGACCATTGTAGACTGCGCCTACAGTGAAGGGTGAGGACAAGGTGGAGGATTCCGAGGCAGAGGAGGACATTGACACAGAAATCCCGGCATTAAAACGCGGAGGCTACATTGCCATCCCCTGGCCACGTTGCTGGTGCGCCTCGCCTAGAATATTTACCCATTAGGCTGTGAAAAACATGTATTGTCCTTGACCATATTTACAACTCCATATGTCAGCGTCGATGTGAACTTTACCAGACACCAATAGGCCCAAGGACTGGCCCATCTTGTGCTCAACGTATGTATGCAGGGGTGGTACAGCTTTTTTGGAAGAGTAATGTCGGCTTGTGACTCTCCCCTATTAGGAGAGAGTTAACTACATGGAAAGGAAAGGACGTTAGTACTAGCAACTTGGTCAGGTACATATTCAGCTTATGCGACATTGGATGAGTGCTGTTGCTGTTGAAACAAGTGACGAGGAGTAGGAGGAGCATCAGTAGCAATAGACGACATTAAAGTCAATGAGAAGGAACAACAGTTTCACTCTGTTGACTTTGTCGAGCCCTGACTGCTGGAGAGGGGGTGGGCCAGTGGGATATGCATTGGTTGCTGCATTAAGCTGTATGAATGGCATGGATTTCCCATGCCATTTTATGGTGACACTCAGGCTGTCATGCCAACGCAGGACTGTCATGTGTCATGTGTGTTAACGCAGGCCTGTCATGCCAACATTAGCACCCTAGCCGTGCCTCACCTTCTGCCCACACATCCTGCATATCACCATGCTAACATCCCCTAGCAACGTGGTGAAAAATTCCCACACTGGCGAGTATGGCCTTTTCCCTCCACCACTGCCTGATGCCTGCCTGCCTGCTATTATGGACCCGTGCACTGCTAGTGTGTTCCTCTCAGGTAGTCTCCCAAGTAGTAGATGGTGTACCCTTCCCGCATTTGGCTGCATATCTCTCACTGCTTCCATCCTGCTGTCTCATGGGTACACTTCCACTGTGCTGTCTTATGGGCACATTGCCACCCTCACCCCTAAGGAGAACGATGTCCCCTCTTCACGCGGCTCCCACGTGCAATCAGCTACATCATCATCTATATCTGTTTGGTCGTCACTTGTGTCACCCTCACCTGTCTCTTGCGCACATACCTTACCTTTCACAACATGTGAGCTTTCCGGTGGACCCTTTTTCTTACCATTGGTGGGAGTCCCGTGTTTCGGATCTGCACCAGTCACATTTTTATGGCTTGTATAATTGACAGCCAATGTACATTCACACGATAATGCCTTGCAAAGGGTTGTACTCTGTTGGGGCATATGGATGTTATAGAGAGTCTCCAACTTTAGACCTCCTATCAACTAGAGTGCAGGCCATCTGAAAAAAGCAGCTGGTATATGGTCACTGGCAACTTTCTGTAGGCAGAACAATGTTTTTCTTTTTATTTCAAGGATGTTGTCTGATGGTATAACCCCTTTAAGCTAGACAGGACTGCATTAAAAGGGACCTGTCACCTATCCTGACATGTTTGTTTTAGCAATGCAGTTCACATTGAAGGTTCATATGGACATTATAAGTTGGAGTTGTGTCCCTGCACAGTCTGACATTGTAAGCATTGATTGGATACTGTCAGATTGTGCAAGGACACACTCCTAACTGGTAACACCCAGACAGACCTTCATTGCAAATAGCAATTCATTCATACCTTCTAACAGGAATAATAAAATACATACAATGCAACGGCACACTGCTAACCAGATAAAGCACAAAATGCCATAGAGATATGAAGTATTCTGGAGCTAATGCTATGCTTGTTTAGTAAATTAGAGATTCTTGGCAAATATATTTTGTACAAAATTATCTGGGCCCGTCCACCAAATCGTCAAGGTGATCTCTGTAGAACGGGAACCTAACACTATTTCCTACCTGTTATGTGCCAACCTTGGCTTCCGTATAATCAGGGGGTGTTTGGTTCCACATGCATGCTGGGTCCCTTCTGCCTTTTGCCATTTATGGTGCTTCAAAGGCCTCCACTAATACAGGGATGCAGGTACCAAGCATGCATGCCAAGTCCACTTGGCTTTATAGTTACACTAATTAAAATCAGCCTATGGGGCAGACGGGGCTAGTCAGGAGTGCATGACCAAATGGAGTAGCCACACCTCCAGTACAAACTTACAAAGAAAAAAAGGGGGGAATTTCAGTCAGCACGTCCCAGTGCGCAGGTGCACGTTGCTATGGCTAAATGCACAGGGAAAGGAAAATACATACAATGCAATGTCACACTGCTACCCAGAAAAAGCACAAAATGCCATAGAGATATGAAGTATTCTGGAGCTAATGCTATGCTTGTTTAGTAAATTAGAGATTCTTGGCAAAGAAGCATTGATTGGATACTGTCAGATTGTGCAAGGACACACTCCCAACTGGTAACACCCAGACAGACCTTCATTGCAAATAGCAATTAGCAATTCATTCATACATTCTAACAGGAATAATAAAAGAATGGTACAACAAAAAGTCAAAAGAATAGATGCTCCAGAATTGGCATTACGTGGGGAATGCAAGTAGTTACTAAACTAGACATGTCAGAAGAGGTGACATGTCCTCTTAAACCCTTTCCCACTCCATGCTATAAATATACAGCTTTGGAAGCATTACATTAACCCCTTTAGTTCGGGAGGATTTTTCAGTTTTTGGTTTACTTTCTCTTCCCTGTCTTCCCAGAGCCATAACTTTTTTTTATTGTTCTAGCCATATGAAGGCTTAATTTTTGCAGGACAAGTTGTACTTTTTAATGGCACCATTTAGTATTACAAACAATGAAGTGGGAAGTGGAAAAAAAATTCCATATGGGGTGGAATTGGAAAAAAAAGGCAATTCTGCCACAGTTTTATAGGTTTTGTCTCTATGGTGTTCTGTATGTGGTAAAACTGACCTGTTACCTTTCTTCTCTGGGTCAGTATGATTACAAAGATTACACATTTATGCTGCTGCTTTTCTTGTTTTTTGATACTGAAAAGAAACTTTGAAAAAAAAACACTATTCTTTCTTTTCATTGCCATATTCTCTCCCCCTGAACATTTTTATATTTATGTCTATGGATCTGTGTAGGGGCTCATTTTTTGCAGGACGATCTGTAGTTTTTATTGATACCATTTTGGACTTAAAGGGCTGTCATCATCAGCACAGGATGTCAGCTGTAACATACAGCTAACACCCCACTGCAACAACCATTTAACCCCTTAGATGCCACAGTCTAAAGAGATAGCTACATCTAAGGGATTTACAGTGGAAGGGAGCTCCTTGTCTCCCCCATCAGGCCCCTATGATGTAATTGCAGTGTTCTGATAGCTACTATATAAGAAAGCCTGATAGGCTATGTAAGTGTAAGTGCAATCGGTCATTATTATTGCAGTGTATTGTACCAGAAATCATATTGTTGTATGTTTAAAGTGAAAAAAAGTGAACACAGTAAAAAGAAAGTAAAAATTTCAATTTTTAAAAATTGTCCATCTTTTCTGTATCCACTTATTTATAATGTTAACAATGAAAAAATCGTATGGATTAGACATAAATCTAAAAGGTGTAAAAGGAGTAAAAGAAATTCATGTTAGATGCATAGGATGGACAGAAAACCTCTTTAAAGCAACCCACCAGTGAAATGCACCAATGAGATTATGCATGGAAAGTATATAGTCAACTTACCTGTCCTCCTAATGAACAGGCCTGCTGCTGTTTGTGCATTCTGGTCCCATGTCTGCATTTGCACAGACACCCCACTAACAAGACTTGCAGGTTAAAGATAGGATGGGCACAAAAATAGGAAATGCTGGAATTAGAAAGAAGAATTGTGTGTGTAGAATAAGGACAGGCAGGTAAAGCTGTCAGCCAGGGAGTTAGAAGTGAGGAGCTGAGGCAGAGTTTGCCTCCTAGCACAACTGCAGCTGCTGCAAGCCTCAGAAGCATATACCTACAAGGACATTACTTTCATTTTTTCATATTTTAACTGAAATATTTTTTTGGAGAGGTGAAGGGGTGAAATAAGCATAAAACTATACAAGTGTGCAACCATCGATATAGCATTTGAAATGTCAGTGAAAACACCTGAAATACTAGTCCAAATTCCGTGTCTCCAAATAGTTAATTTAAATTTTTTTGCTTAACTTTTAAAAATCATATAAAATGCACAGGGTAGCGGACAAAGCATCAGTGAGTAATAATGTAATAGGGCTAATAAATTTATTAAAACCAGCATATAGGTGGTGTGTCTTGCAATATGCAGGGAACGCACAATATTATTATGTGAGTGATAATGTGGTATAAGGTTTTAATCTATTTAAATCTATTTCTATCTCCACATGGTTCAGATTTTTTGAGGCGGTTAATGAAACTATTTAAAATGATCATATAGGTGATTATGTGTCTTACAATACGCAGGGTAGCATACAAGATTATCTGTGAGTGATAACAAATTTAAGCTACAATTGAGGCCACATCCCACTATATCTTTAGTGTTTCCAACCTTTTCACAATCACACTGCACTTTCTAGTCATATGGGAAGGCATTCTAATCCTGTCAAGGCATAATTTTTAGACACTTAGTCCCCCAAGTCACTTTTAACAAAAACATTTTTATTCCATTTCCCACATCATCAACAAACTATGGAGTATGAAAAAAGAATAACACATGAGATGGTGCCGTGTATTTGTAAACATGCTGTATGTTAATGCTGTCAAATATGCATTTACCCATAGCTATGTCACTCAAACATCATTTACTATTGCTGTCATTGAGTTTGAGAGATTGGGGAAGTGGGGGAGGGGAAAAGAAAAAAGAAAAAATTCATAAAAAAATAATCGAAAAGAGATAACTTTTCCTAAATATTCTGAGTGCTTGAAGACTGATGGATGTTATATACCTATTTACAGGGCAATTGCAGCCACTTTGATTCAGTTCAAATCAATTTGGGTCTGAACTGAAGTTTCTAACAAATTTGGTGAACCATGAATCGATAAACAGATTCAAGGAGGAGAAAGGGTATACACCACTGGTAAACTAGAATCACAGTGAAAATGTGATGCTAAAATGAAAATAAAAAAACTTTATTAAAGAAGAATAATTCTAAAAGGCGTGATGGTTAGAGATGAGCGAGCACTAAAATGCTCGGGTGCTCGTTATTCGAGACGAACTTTTCCCGATGCTCGGGTGCTCGTTTCGAGTAACGAACCCCATTGAAGTCAATGGGAGACTCGAGCATTTTTTGCAGGGGACCAAGGCTCTGCCTAGGGAAGGCTGGGTGAAAACCTGGAAACATCAGAAAATGAAGGAAACACCACGGAAATGGACAGGAAACAGCAGGGGCAGCATGCATGGATGCCTCTGAGGCTGCCTAATTCCACCATTACCCCAAATTCTCCTGCAACAGCCTGGAGGTTACCTTCATGGCAATTGTGCTCACCCAGACCAAGAAAGGCGAGGCAAATACCCATCACATGTTAGGGAAGCACCCAACTAGGTGCAACGAAGGTCCATCACCGCCTGCAGGTGACACCACTGCTCATGCTGGCACTGCTGTGCTATCCCCCGCCCCACGACGCAGGCATAAGCCTGACACAGCATGGTGACAGCATAGTGACACCAACAAGTGACCAAGTTAGATTGAGGTAGCAGTCAAATGTCTGTAGGTGAGCCTCCCAAAAATTTGTTTTGGAGTGTCCAAAGTTGACCCTCCTAAAAAATTGTTTAGGAGTGTCTGCGGTTGACCCTCCTGTAAAATAGTTTTCTCATTTTTTTTGTTTTTCCTATTATTAGTTTATGTACAACCCATGGCTGGCATGGTGGGAATATATAGGTTTGCGTCACAGACGGTCCACTGCACAGTTACATTTTCTTCATCATTTCCAATTACTTTTTCACCAACTGTTGTCTGGCAATGATAAAGGGGAAGGTGAATCCACTGCCGAAGAAAACTGTCATCCTCCTACAATTCTCCACTTGTTCTCAATTGAAAAGGGGATGTTCTTACCGTGGCCTTCCTCATAGTGGACGCTTCTGCGGACGACAGAGGTGGTGTACCTACTGACAGCTTGACCGAACACGATGACAGACGGGGAGACACTCCCTCATATAAAATTGTTTTGGAGTGTTTGCGGTTGACCCTCCTGTAAAATAGTTTTCTCATTTTTTTTGTTTTTCTTGTTATTAGTTTATGTACAACCCATGGCTGGCATGGTGGGAATATATAGGGAAACACCCAACTAGGTGCAACGAAGGTCCATCACCCATGCCCATGCTGGCACTGCTCTCCTATCCCCAGCCACACAATGCAGGCATAAGCCTGACACAGCATGGCGGTGACACCAACAAGTGACCAAGTTAGATGAGGTAGCAGGTGAGCCACCCAAAAATTTAGCCTGACGCAGCATGGCGGTGACAACAGAGTGACCGAGTTAGACTGAGGTAGCAGGAGGTGAAGCATGGATGGTAATTCGAAGGTGGAGGAGGAGGGGTTGGAGGAAGTGGCATAGTAATTCTGAGAAACCATGAACGAGGTAGGCCCCGCAATCCTCGAAGTGGGCAGTACATGAGTGGCCCTAGGGTCAGACTCGGTCAGAGTGACCGAGCTACACGATGGTAGCAGGTAGAGCACATTAAAAATTTAGCGTGGCCCTGTATGTGGACATTGAGGGCTTGTGCATGTAGGTGGGCTGAACTTTTTTTCTGCTTGCGCTCCAACGTCTGCTGTAATGACAGTTGAACGTTGCGCAGGGACACATTGGTGGACAGTGTGGAGGATCATGGAGGCAAAGGGGTGGTTTTACGGCAGGAGGCGCTCGTGCCGGGGTCCTGGGCTGGGGGTTGACTCGCAGAGGCAGCGAGTGACACAGGGGAAGGAGCAGTGGTGGGACCCTCATGACGGGAACGGATGGCCTTGGTTCCATAGTGTTTAGCACTCGTATACCTGCGCATGCTGGTGGTGGTTAGGCTGGTAGTGGTGAAACCCCCACTTGGCATGAACTGACTTTCAACATTGAGCTCGAACTAGTGGGGCATGTGTGGTATCGATTCTTCTCAGTTTAAAATCGTATACATCCCCTATCTTGGGACCATATATTTCATGGATTTTTCGAACACGGAAAAGGAAAAAGAGCTTGCTCTGGCCAGGGGAGTGTCTTTTCTACTGCAGCTAAGGGGACGTGCCCATGCTCTGCCTATCACAGGTCAGGAGCCAATTAAAAGAACAACCAAAAAAAATCAGTTCAAAATCTAATACGTCCCCTATCCGGGTAAATTGTTTGGAGAGAGGGCCTGTAGGTGGACCTCCGGAAAAATTGTTTAGAGAGAGGGCCTGTAGGTGGACCTCCGGAAAAATTGTTTAGAGAGAGGGCCTGTAGGTGGACCTCCGGAAAAATTGTTTAGAGAGAGGGCCTGTAGATGGACCTCCGGAAAAATTGTTTGGAGATAGGGCCTGTAGGTGGACCTCCAGAAAAATTGTTTGGAGAGAGGACCTGTAGGGGGCCCTCAGGAAAAATTGTTTAGAGAGAGGGCCTGTAGGTGGACCTCCGGAAAAATTATTTAGAGAGAGGGCCTGTAGGTGGACCTCCGGAAAAATTGTTTGAAGAGAGGGCCTTTTGGGGGCCCTCCTGAAAAACTGTGGTAAAAGAGTGCCAGTTGGACCTCTAAAAAATGGCGTTTTTTGGGTCAGCGTTAGGCAAAGATGACAAGGAGGAGGAGGAGTAGGAGGAGTAGAGAAGAGGAATCGGATACATAAGTAATGTTAATCTTTAGCTGCTTTCCCCCGGAGGAGATTTGAATTCCGGTGAAATCCAGTCTCTTTATTCATTTTAATAAGCGTCAGCCTGTCAGCGCTGTCAGTTGACAGGCGTGTACGCTTATCGGTGATTATGCCACCAGCTGCACTGAATACCCACTCTGACAACATGCTAGCGGCAGGGCAGGCCAGCACCTCCAAGGAGTACAGCGCCAGTTCAGGCCAAGTGTCCAGCTTTGCAACCCAGTAGTTGTATGGAGCAGAGTGATCGGTAAGGACGTTGCTATGGTCAGCTATGTACTCCCTCACAATCTTTCTGTACAGCTCCCCCCTACTCTGCCTAGACTGGGGACAGGTGACAGTGTCTTGCTGGGGTGACATAAAACTGGCAAAGGCCTTGGAGAGCATTCCCCTGCCAGTGCTGGAAAAGCTGCCTGCTCGCCTCCTCTCCCCCGCTACTTGGCCCACTGAACCGTGCCCTCTGCCGCTAGCGGCGTCAGATGGGAAGGATTGTTTCAGCTTGTGCACCAGGGCCTGTTGATATTGATTCACTCTCATACTCCTTTCCTCTCCAGGGATGAGAGTGGAAAGGTTCTGCTTGTACCGTGGGTCAAGGAGAGTGAACACCCAGTAATCGCTGTTTGAAAAAATGCTTCTAACAAGAGGGTCACGGGATAGGCAGCCTAACATGAAGTCTGCCATGTGCGCCAGAGTCCCAACACGCAAGAATTCCCTCTCCTCACTGGCCTGACTCTCCATTTCCTCCTCCTCCAAGTCCTCCTCTTCAGCCCATACACGCTCAAGAGTTAAGGACTGAGCACTGGTACCCTCTTCTGTCTCGCTGACATTCTCCTCCTCTTCCTCCTCATCCTCATCCCCCTCCTCTGATACGCGCTGAGAAACAGACCGGAGGGTGCTCTGGATCAAGCGACGTATCTAACTCCACCGTCTCTTGTGACAAGCACAAAGCATCCAACTTCATGCTGAGCAGTGAGTTTTTCAACAGGCAAAGCAGCGGGATTCTCAACACCTGGCAGATATCAGACATAAACGTCCACTCCTCATTGTAGACTTGAGGAATCTGAGAGACCTGACTACCAGTTCTGGTGGAAGTTTACATCTGGCAGTCTACAATGGCTCTGCGCTGCTGGTAAACTCTGGATAACATGTTTAATGTCGAATTCCATCTTGTGGGCACGTCGCACAACAGTCAGTGAGCGGGTAGTTGTAGGCGGCGCTGCGCTGCCCTGAGAGTGGCAGCATCTGTGGTCGACTTGCGGAAATGCGCACAGATGCGGCGCACCTTGGTGAGCAAATCAGACAGATTGGGGTATGTATTGAGGAACCGCTGAACTATTAGATTGAACACGTGGGCCAGGCATGACACATGTGTCAGTCTGCCGAGTTGCAGAGCCACCACCAGGTTATGCCCATTGTCACACACAACCATGCCTGGCTTGAGGTTCAGTGGTGCCAGCCACAGATCGGTCTGCGCCTTGATGCCCTGTAACAGTTCTTGGGCAGTGTGCCTTTTGTCACCTAAGCTCAGCAGTTTGAGCACCGCCTGCTGGCGCTTACCCACGGCACTGCTGCTGCCCCTTGAGCTACCGACTGAAGGCGCTGTGCCCACGGATGGTAATTCGGAGGAGGAGGTGGAGGAGGAGGGGTCGGAGGAGGAGGCATAGTACGTCTGAGAGACCGTGACCGAGGTAGGCCCTGCAATCCTCGGTGTGGGCAGTACATGAGTGGCCCCAGGGTCAGTCTCGGTCCCAGCCTCCACCAAGTTAATCCAATGTGCCGTCAGTGAGATATAGTCCCTGCCCGGCAGCACTTGTCCACGTGTCCGTGGTTAGGTGGACCTTCTCAGAAACAGTGTTGGTCAGGGCACGGATGATGTTCTGTGACACGTGCTGGTGTAGGGCTGGGACAGCACATTGGGAAAAATAGTGGCGGCTGGGGACCGAATATCGAGGGGCAGCCACCGCCATGAGATTGCGAAAGGCCTCGGTCTCTACCAGCCTATAGGGCAGCATCTCCAGGCTCAGCAATTTGGAGATGTGGACGTTGAGGGCTTGGGCATGTGGGTGGGTGGAACTGTATTTCCTCTTGCTCTCCAGCGTCTGCTGTAAAGACAGCTGAATGTTGCGCAGCGACACATTGGTGGATGCTGTGGAGGATCGTGGAGGCGAAGGTGTGGTTTTCCGGCGGGAGGCGCTCGTGCCGGGGTCCTGGGCAGGGGGTTGACTAGCAGAGGCAGCGAGTGACACAGGGGAAGGAGCAGTGGTGTGACCCGCAGGAGGTGAACGGCCTTGGTTCCATTGAGTGGGGTGTTTAGCACTCATATGCCTGCGCATGCTGGTGGTGGTTAGGCTAGTAGTGGTGGCACCCCTGCTGATCCTGGTGTGGCACAGGTTGCACACCACAGTCCGTCAGTCATCCTCACTTTCTTTAAAGAACCTCCAGACTTGCGAACATCTAGGCCTCGCCACGGAAGCTTCACTACGTGAAACAGTTGCTGTTGATGCACCAGCTCTGGCCCTGCTTCTGCCTCTGGCCACACCACTGCCTCTTCCAACCTGTTCTGGTGCAGCACTCGCTTCCGCCTCAGAAGCACTGTCTTCACTCGGCTTATCAACCCAGCTTGGGTCAGTCACCTCGTCATCCTCCGATTCCTCAGTCTGCTCCCCCCTCGAACTTCCTGCCCTGACAACAACTTCACCACTGTCTGACAACCGTGTCTCCTCATCGTCCGACACCTCTTTACACACTTCTTCCACTAAGTCAACATTGTCATCATCATCATCACCCACAGACTGTCAGCAGCAACCTGAGAAGTGGTTTGTGACTCTGGGAAGGGTCCAGAAAACAGTTCCTGAGAGTATGCCGGATCTCATTCCAAATTTTCCTGGGAGGGGGCAGACTGGGGGGAAGGAGGTTGAGGTGGAGGAGCCAGAGGAGTGCTCCCTTGGGTAACGTGGGTGGACTGCGTGGAAGACTGACTGGTGGACAAATTACTTGAAGCATTGTCTGCAATCCACGACATCAGCTGTTCGCACTGTTGTGGTTTCAACAGTCCTCTACCACGTGTCCCTGTAAGTTGAGACATGAAGCTAGGGAGTGTAGCTCTGCGGCGTTCCCCTGCTCCCTCATCAGCAGGTGCTGTCTCACCCTACCCAGGACCACGGCCTCTGCCCCCTGCAGTAATTGAATGCCCACGCCCACGCCCTCGTCCTCGACCCTTAGCCCTGGGGTTCAACATTTTCTGTATAAGTGTATTATATTAAAAAATAAATAAATAAATGGACCTGCTGTACGGAAACCCACAAACTTGTTCAATCTGAACAAGAAAATATATAGGTGGATAAGTTAGAGCAAAATTATGCATGTTATTACGTACCGTGCAGTATGGAGCAATTACACTGAAACTATTAGATTAGGCAGACTTGGTCTGCTTAATTGCAACCCAGACAAATGTCGCACAGAGATTTTTGTAATGTAGTTTTATAAGTGCGAGCAAAAGACCTTTTTTACTGACGTGACGTACAGAATGGGTCACCTGGACAGAAAATACGGATTGTGGTGACTGGACAGCTGAACTGTTACACACAGAATGGTTCCACACAGCTGTATGAAATGGATTTGTATCACTGAGATAAAACAACAAAAAAAAATTTTTTTTTATATATATATTTTTTAATATGTTTTTTTTTATATATATATATTTTTTTAACGTGACGTGCAGAAACTATCAGAGAGCAAACTCAGCCCCTGTTGACTGTGGCTATTTTGACTACAACCCAGACAAATGTCGCACAGAGATTTTTGTAATGTAGCTGTCTCAGTGAGAGCAAATGACCTTTTTTAATTAAGTGACGTACAGAATGTGTCACCTGGACAGAAAATACGGATTGTGGTGACTGAACAGCTGAACTGTGACACACAGAATGGTTCCACACAGCTGTATGAAATGGATTTGTATCACTGAGATAAAACAACAAAAAAAATATTTTTTTATATATATATTTTTTTTTTATATATTTTTTTTATATATATATTTTTTTTAACGTGACGTGCAGAAACTATCAGAGAGCAAACTCAGCCCCTGCTGACTGTGGCTATTTTGACTGCAACCCAGACAAATATCACACAGAGATTTTTGTAATGTAGCTGTCTCAGTGAGAGCAAAAGACCTTTTTTACTGACGTGACGTACAGAATGTGTCACCTGGACAGAAAATATGGATTGTGCTTTGTATATAGGTGGATAAGTTAGAGCTAAATTACGTATGTTTTTAAGTACCGTGCAGTATGGAGCAATTACATGGAAACTATTAGATTAGGCAGACTTGGTCTGCTTAATTGCAACCCAGACAAATGTCGCACAGAGATTTTTGTAATGTAGCTGTATCAGTGAGAGCAAAAGACCTTTTTTACTGATGTGACGTACAGAATGTGTCACCTGGACAGAAAATACGGATTGTGGTGACTGAACAGCTTAACTGAGACACACAGAATGGTTCCACACAGCTGTGTGAAATGGATTTGTATCACTGAGATAAAACAACAAAAAAACTATTTTTTTATACATTTTTTTTATATTTTTTTTTATATATATATTTTTTTAACGTGACGTGCAGAAACTATCAGAGAGCAAACTCAGCCCCTACTGACTGTGGCTATTTTGACTGCAACCCAGACAAATGTCGCACAGAGATTTTTCTAATGTAGCTGTATCAGTGAAAGCAAAAGACCGTATTTGATTACGTGACGTACAGTATGGGTCACCTGGACAGAAAATATGGATTGTGGTTTGTGGTGAGTGGACAGCTGAACTGTGACACACAGAATGGTTCCACACTGCTGTATGAAATGGATTTGTATCACTGAGATAAAACAATAAAAAAAAGGTTTATATATGGCGATAGCTGCACTACTAGTGCCAGCCAGCCCAGCCAGGAGACAAAAAAAAATGTCTTGTAGCCCTTAGAAGTGCTGTTGGGTTCTTTTAAGATCACTCCTGCCTAACAGAGAACTAAATCCAGGCCCTAACACTCTCCCTGAAACGCAGCAACTCTGTCCCTAACGACATCCAGACAGCATCTGAGCCGAGCACCACGGGCAGTCACTAGTATATTCCAGGATCACCTGATCAGGCCAGCCAACCCCTTCTATCGACATGTAAGGGCCCCACGTGATGCTGGGTGTACCTCAGAGTCTCCTGGCTTGTGATTGGCTGAGTTTATAGGTGCCAAAAATTCAAAATGCAGAAGATGCCATTTCCTCGAGCATGGCGAGATACTCGTCCGAGCAGCGAGCACATACGAGTACCGTAATACTCGAACGAGCACCAAGCTCGGACGAGCATGCTCGCTCATCTCTAGTGATGGTCTATATAAACATAGATAGAACGTGTTATTTTGGATACATGCCACTAGGTTGTCGGCTATAACAACGACAAGGAGGTGGCTGTGAAGATATGATAACACAGATCACCCTACCAAGCCGACATATACCTATATGATGTATCCTTCAAACTAATAACTGAACCCGTCAGATTTGGCGCTTCTCATACATAAGTCACCAATTGCAAGTCAGAAAAATAGCTGAAGCAAAAATATGTACATACGGGGAATATACTGTTGCACATATGTGATGCACAGAGACAGAGCTGTGCCAAACACAATTGTTCGATTGTGCAAACAGTCATCACCTCTCTTGAAACCATAAATGCTTCAGGATGGAAGCCAGAGGTACTATCAATACATTAGTTTGCCCTGCCTATCAATATGGTGGGTCATAATGGGCTCGACGCGTTTCGATTACTCATCAGGAGCCTGACCTATTATCCCATATATGTAAGCGAATATTTGAGCATATTTTAGACAGAAACTAATAGGACGCTGCGCACGCCATATTGCATGCACACACAGCATCTCTGGCACTGGGGCGGCCGTAAGGCGCCCGCTGTACAATAGGTCATTTATCTATTCAAAAAACCCCGCCTAAAGAGATGATATGCCAATGGAAGCAAGACGTCGGCGAACGGGAGTGTCAAACGGTCACGCCTCTAGCGTCTCAGAGACCAATCTCAAAACAATGTATCTCTATTGACAAAACAATTATACATTGTCACTAACACAGGGGGAATATTCATAGGCGGATATAGAGTTAGTTAATCGCAGGAGGCATAACGGGAGGCAATGGTAAATAGCAGCTCTATCAAACATACCTACTCAAGCGTTCTCTTAAAAATCAGGAAAATGAGAATGTGCGTTTGCCTATAGAGACCGCTGTATAGCATGCAGAGTTGTGCACGGATGAAACTAAATACAATATGACATAGACAAACCGAACGCAAACCAAGCGCACGTATGGAAGCAATGTATTAATTGAAACATAGAATACTGTACAGTACTGCTGATTGCTTTTTACAGAAACATATAATTAATGTGCCAAAATAGAGAAATCAAATCAAAAACCAATCAAGTTAAAGAAACATACATAAGAGATATGGTCATTCAGACCATTAGTATTTTGAGTGGTTTGCTTATATCTACCACAAAATATACCCATTTTTTAACCCAAAGTGGCTAGGTATGATACCATACGGTTAAATTCACACATTAGTTATTTGATCAGTTATTTTTTATCAGTTATTGTGAGTCAAAACCAGGTTTGGTTAAAAAAAAAAACAGAACTGGTGCAGATCTTTTCATTATACCTTATTTCTGTGTAGCCTCCACTCTTGGTTTTGACTCACAATAACTGATGGAAATAACTGATCAAATAACTGACGTTTGAACAAGGCCTTAGGCTTCTTTCACATCTGCGTATTTAAATCTGACATGAGTGACGGTTTTGTCTGGCCGAAACCTGACACTGGCATTGAGCTAAATGAAGTATCCGAAGTGGACTTCGATCTGAATTTTAGGAAAAATTTCATATGCCCAAAGCTTAATTTCTTCATTATTTTTGGTAACAGATCAATTTTCCCTGAAATGGCGGTTTAAAAAAAAAAAAAAAAAAAAAAAACTCTCCACTCTCCTCATCCATTAAAATGCAAAGAGGCCACCACGGCCATGTTGATTGAAGATCTCATGTGCGTTGACATCTCCTCGTCGTCCAAAGTGATGATGTGATCACGCACTGTGTCTTCAATCAAGATTTCCGCGGCGGCCTCTTCACACTCCAATGGACACGGTGAGTATTATTATAATTTTTTTACCAGTTTAACTTCAGAAAGCCCTCGCTATTATTCTCAGAAGTCATGATCAGCAATGAACATGGCATCTGAGGGGTTCAATGACAGGGGGTGGCATGCCTGCTATTTACAAAGAAATGCACTTTTCTTTGTGAAATTCGGCAAATCAGCCGAATCAAATTTTTCAAAACTTCGCTCAACTCTACCTGACACTTATGCTAGAAACCAGCCTGATCCCCACCGGCACTCATTGTTTTCATAGAGGTCCAACGGTGAACAGCAGTATCTGACTATGATGGATACGGTAAAATCCACCGGGCTGTTCTTCTGACAGAACAGCCTGTCAAATTTAAAAACTCAGATGTAAAACTAGGATCAGCTTTCTCACAGCTGCAAAATACAGGCAAGAAGTTCACATTATGGAACATGGATGTACTCTAGATAGTGTCTCACTTTTGAGGATCCTCACAGCATGAACTTTTATCAGTGTGGCTGCTGCTCACTTTCGTTCTTCAGCAGTCAATTCTCTCTGAGAGTTTCCTGGTCCTGCCTGGTAAATGTTGGATGAGGAGGAGTCTCCTTCTTAAATCAAGATACTACTGAAACTGTGCGTAGCCTAACCTAACATCTCACAGGGGTTGCATCAGGGGGAGGCTGACACAGTGTACAAGTATATACTGCTTGCCTATTACTTGTGTATGAAGATCTATAATGAGCTGATGCCCTCTTTACAGTGCCCCTTCACAGGGTAAGTGGTATGGGCCCTGTGCAGTCGCACAGGTCACACACCACTAAGGCCAGCGCTGGTTGGGGGAGAGTCAATAGTTCTCAATACACATTGACTGGTCCCTTGTCTCATATGGAATTGCCAACTCTATTGAAAGGTTTTTCTAAAGCCTTGGATTCAGTTTTGGCACTTAACATACAGCTTCCACACAGAGTCGTCAGAGCATCGTCTAAATAATCCCTAATGAAGATGACCTTATTAGTGATAAATAACACATAATAGAAGATTTACATTTAGCAGGAACAAAGAAGAAACTTGACTTCACCAGGAAATATTTGCAAGTCTTCTGTGTTTTGGACATACTTATGTCTGGCATTTGGTCACTGACCATATCATAGAGGCCTTATAGATGCTCCACAGACAGGATCCGTTGTGTTTTTCATTTTTTGGTTCTTCTGATGGATCAGGAGAACAATAAAATAAACAGTGATGCCAACAAGGCCTAACAGGGACACCAGTGTCCCCAGAACAGACTGGTGAGGGTGGCAACAGCATAGGGAGTCCAGGCAGTGGCCCAGTTACAGAGTGGTTAGTGTGATAACAGAATGAGGAGTCAATGCAGTGACCCAGTCACAGAGTAGGGAGGTGTGGGCAACAGCAGTGGCAGTAACAGCACACAATGGTGGCAGTAGGAAAAGATGATAGCAGAGGAAGCAGATGAGGCAATGTTGGGGAATACCATTCTGCCTTTGCAGCTCAAGAAGAGTGTGTTTTGCAAGGTAAGGGCTCGTTCACATCTCCGTTAGGGCTTCCTGTCGACAGGACTTTGGTTTCCGTCCAGCATAACGGCATCCAGACGGATCCGTTATGCAGGGCCATAGGCTTCTATTATGACAGATCAAAACGGAATGCCTCTTAAAGGTGTCCGTTTTGATGTCCGTCCTAGGGATTCCGTTTCTTTCCGTTATAACGATGTTATAACGGAAAGACTGAACGGAAGCCCTAACGGTGATGTGAACGAGCCCTAAGAGTGATTGCAGTGCATGCACAGTCTCCTTGCCACTATCAAGATGTCTTGCAGTTGGGTGGAAGACTTCAGGAACCGGATTACAATGAGATTAAAGATGTGCACCATGCAGGATGCATGAATCATTCGTCCTTGATGCAGCATGGATAGAATGTTCTACCTGTTATCTGTGACCATGCTTCCAATCTTCTGTTGGCAAAGAGACAGCCAGCATTCAATTTCTTGGTTGATAATGCGGTGCAGTTCCTCCTCAGTGTGAATCTGGTCACCCAGGCTGGCCAGATGCCGAACAGCATGACACCGCCATGCTCTGCATAGGTGGTATTCTGGAGGACCACTCAGAACTGTGTGTACAGTGGAGGGTGATGAAAAGGTGGAGGATGAGGAGGCAGATGAGGACATTGGCACTGGAGTCACTGCAAGAGAATGTGGAGGCAGAATTGACATCACCTGGCCAAGCTGCTTGTGTGCCTGGCAGGAACTATATTTACCCAGTGGGCCATAAAGGACATATATTGTCCTTGACCACAATTACAGTTCCATACATCAGCGCTGCCATAAACTGTACCAGATAATGACAGGCTCAAGGACTGGCCCACCTTCTGATCAACTTATGTGTGCAGGGCTGGGACAGCTTTTTTAGAGAAGTGATGATGGTTTGGGACTCTCCACCTTATCTTGGCACAAGCCATAGGCTCTCTGAAATGGGCAGAGTCAACCACATGGAAATGGAGGGACTGTAGTACCAGCTACATGGCCAGGAGCACATTTAGCTTCTGCATACTGTTGTCTTTGCAATCGCCTCAGTGGTCAATTTTTGGCGAAATGTGGGACGAGGAGGAGGAGCATCAGGACCAGTAGATGATGGGAAGAAAACACAGCTCCCTTCTGCTGAGGTGGTGGAGCCTTGACTGGGAAATACAGCGGTTGCTGCATAAGACTGTACCACTACATTAGCGCCATGGTTTTCCCAGGCCACTTTATGGTGATGCTCCATGTGTTGACGTAGGGCTGTGGTATCAACATTGACACCCTGACTACACTTCACTTTCTGCATTCTATACGGCGCATACAATACTTCCTGAGCAGAAGGAGCAGAAAAAGAATCAGGCAGGTTCATGACAGATCAGGAAACAGAGCTTGTTCCTGGACCATGCCAACTAAGTGTGGTGTTAGATGAGCCCACCGACTATTGGCTGTGCGTGTCTGTTGTCAGTTGAGATGATGTTGAAGTCAACCATTCAAGGACAGCTGGATTGCTGGTTGAAAGACGACCGCTGGATGACAGTGGCAGCTGTAGCCTGTTGCTGCAGCTGCTACTACCATTCCCTCTTCTTCTGCTGCTACTTCTGCCAGTTCCACCAACTATTTTGCCACTGCTCATTCCTTCAGAGGGCACTGGCACCGGTCTGTTGCACATACTGTACAGTAACAATAACTGTATATATAAAATAAGTTATTCAGTGTCAATATGGACAACCCAATAACAGTACTGTTAGCTTATTCACCCGTCTTTGGAATCAAGGCCTAATGAGATTGCTTATCTAAGAAACAAGGTGGGTACCCCAATAACAGTAAAAATAGACAACCTATTTACCCCAATTTGAAAGTCAAGGCCTAAGGGAATTGGTTATCTATTAAACAAGGTGGGCACCCCAATAACAGTTAAATTACACTACTTATGGGTTATTTCTTGTTCCCAGGCTTCTTACTTTCACTTTGTAACACATGTCACTGCCATTTTAGGAAAAAATTATTTGTTACCACAAAGCACCAGGAAATCCAGATTCGTTGCAAATCAAATTTTTTCTAAACTTCGGTTCGAATTCCACTTCGGATGCTTTGATTTGCTCAACACTAGTTATATCTTGACAATGTGGGTGGTTGGACCCCGATGAAACAAAAAGCAAAATGACTAGGGGGCCCCTGGCAAATAGTGATGTGCATTACAGGTCCTCTCAAGGGTGTTTTCACAAATAGTTTTTTTAGGAGTTTTTCTGCCTGTTTGCCTTTTTGTGGTGTTTTTTCTACCACTAGTTTTTTCAGCATTTATTGCAGTAAAAAACACCAGTTCCAGATGTTAGCTAAAGGTCTATGGGAAATAAGAAATGCAGAACATAAAATAATTTTTGCTCCTACTGGGGTTTTTTGTCTTTCTTGCTTCTTTTAAAAAACAAAGTAGGCTGTAGCTATTGTTTTTTTTTCATACATTTTGCCAACGCCTACTCTATAGGGAAAAATATGCTATGAAGAAGCCACTAGTGGGCACACACTGGGAGACAGTTATCAAGACTGGCATTCTCATACACCAGCCTTTATACCCTGTGCCCTGAAATAAGATGCACCAAATTTATTAAGAGGCAGATGTCTTTTAAAAAATTACTTGCATCTCTGGCACTCCATTCATCAGAAACATAGACTTGGGTTATAACTTATGCATTTTTAATGTCATAACACTGCTGTAAAGGGTTTGATAAATGACCCTCAGTGGGTGCAAAAAGTGCCGGCGAAAATATCACAAAAATGCAAAAACCACAGGTGCCATAATATAAACACTTGCTTTTGTCTGGTGTTTTTTTAACATAAAAATGCCAGAGCCAAATTCATGTGTGTTAGAATCCTTGAGTGTCAATTCAAAGTTTTCTGCAATTACTTTATTTAATATTGCTATATCTATAGGTATGGTCATTTACGGGAAAGATTTCATACCTTTTGTCTTTATTTCATCTCTAATAGATTGCCCCTTTGTACTTTTAAACCAAATCTCATTACACATTAAATCTGATTTCTACTTCCCGACTACAATTAATTTTTAATCTTAAATGTTTCTTTCTTAAGAGTTTCAGGGAATGTATCTTCTTTCTGATTTTCCATTATTATGGTTTCTCTCCTCCTATTATGTCATACTTCCCATGCTACTATGTTTTGTCATGGTTTAGCAACAGAGTTTTGTTGCAATTTGAGCAGGTTGCAAAATGTCAATAATACAGGTATATGGAAAGAAGGAGATGAACATATGTTGCTCCTAATTCAAGGTTTAATCATTACATGTGTGGTATAAAATAATTGGTACTATTCTAATTGGTTAATCTGTCGGTGACGTCACCAGGACCACTGCTAGACGGAAGTCTCCACTTAGCAAAGTGATGTGAAGCCTTGTATGCCACCAGCAGTAAACAAACACAGGCTTGGGCTGCACAATGCAATGTGACAAGGGGAAGAATCAGAGCAAGGAAATGTTCTGATGCTCCTTTCATATATAGTAAAGGAATAAAGAACAGCTTACATTCAGGTTCAGCCCTGAACTCAGAGGACCCCTTTAAAACACACAAGGTTAAAATTAATGTTGTAAAACACTTAAAGGGGTTATCCCACGAATAATGTAAAAATGAAAATCAGACATCATATAGCACATGACAACCTCTTTCTAACAAAGCAAGAACCAGCTCTGTACCTCACATGGATCCACAGATCTCCACATTCATTGCTCTGCTAGATTCATATCAAGCTGACAGCTCTGGGAGTGTCTTTTCTGCTGCAAGCTCAGGAGGCGTGTCCATGCTCTGCCTATCACAGCTCAGGAGGCAGTTAAAAGTTGAAACTGAGCATGTGCGGCCTGCTCAGTGAGCAGGTCAAAGAAATAAGAAAGTAAGTGGTCCTATACAGATACACTTTATTGAATAACTCAGTAGCTGTACAAAATTTTTAATGACAAGCAATTACAAAAGTATTTAGATCCAGGTGCTGGTTTGAAAGCTGTATAATATTTTTCGTGGGACAACCCCTTTAACAAATTCACCCCTGTTTCAAAAAAAGAAAACTGCTTGTGATGGCCTACAATCTTCTATGATCATGTATGTAATGTCTGATAATGTAAGATGATAAACAGTACTGTTCTTCAGGCCTAGATGGAGTAGTACATAGACAGAGAGAAAGTGTATGCTGGGGAGAAGCTGGTGCCACATAGAAATCCCGCAATATTTTTGCATTTTAGTCAGCTAGCAATTGCAGGTGTGGAGACACTAGTCATAAGGGTAACCCTACCTCAGGACATAGATAGGGCCATAGATCAGTTAATCACCAAAGTAGAGAGGGGTAGTATGAAGTAGGGGAAGGCAACTTGCACTTCATAGCTATTGCACCCTGAGTATTTAAAGGAATATGGAAAAGCCATGTTGGGACCATTGTCTAAGACTGTTACCTCATTAAAAGACTATAAAAACACCAAGCCTGTTGCCTCTAGTCAGCCTATAAGTCTCCGGCTCCATGTTAGTCCAGTTAAAGCTTGTTTAAATTGCACCTGTGTCTTCCTCCAACCTAGAATTGGAAGGTACATACTCCACTCATGCCACTCATGTCAAAAAAGATCCTTTCTATAATGTCTTATGCCTTACACATCCCCTGTTTTATCTTTAAACCAAATCCCTTAGCAGCCCATTGCGTCTACATATCCAGTTGGTCTCTGTTACAAGGTTAGAGAATCTGTGAAAATATATGTCTGCATATGTCATACAGCTCTCCATATGGTCAAAATGAAATTTATATGTATCAGTCGGTTTAGTATTCATCATCGTCAACATGATGAATGGTAATTAGAAAGGTTTTTACAAAGATAGAAATAGGCAAAGAATTTGATACATTACTGAAATGTATAGCCCAGTGAATAATGAAATAATGTATTCACTTTTTCCATTAATACTAAAGCTCCTTTTCTTATTAATGCCTGAGATAACGTCTGAATCTGATTTGACAAAACAAAAAAAATCCTTATGAGAAGAGCAGGAGCTACAACTAAGCAAAGAACTAATTTATAACCAGTGACAAGTAGAACCTATGAAGTTTTTAAAAGAATGTGATTGTTGTCAAAAAGAATTGGGTAAAACAATGCTGTGTTCAGTTCTGGTTCTACTCAAAGCCATGGCTGAGGGGCTGCTGGAAGGCTGGTGGGCACAGACCAGCAAGGAAGTGAATTTTGCATACTGTACGGATCATCGCTCAGTTCAGGGCAGTCAGATTGAATCTGTGATCAACCAAATGTGCTTCATGAAACCGTCAGCCTTCATTTATGTCTAGCTGTTTTCTTCTGTCCTACTGTAAACAAGCCATGCTCTAAGCTGTCTCTCTACCCTTATCTATTTATGAGGATCACACAGACAGACCTCATAAGCAGCCACACAGATAAAGTTAAAGTTACTGTTTCCAGACAGCAGTCCCTGTGCTGGCTGGAAGTCAAAGAGAAGAGCAAGTTTGGAGTGACAGAGTTTTAGTTCCTTTTAGAAAATGCATACCTCCGATACATACACATACTGGCATCTTACGTCTCTTCCATGAAATTAAATTAGGGCTCCTTAATGTGAACAACTGTTTCTAGCATCAGCAACCTAGCTCAAAAGCTGTGGTCTTACTTTTATGATCTCACCTTTCTTTGGGGTTAGTTGGAATTCTGAGAAAGCAATATCTTGTCATTCTGGCACAGTTCCAAGAATCTACAAAAATCAGTGCCCTGAACAATAGGATGGGTGTATTGTTGGTCAGCAAAAGGCAGGTATTGTATTTTTTTGTATTTTTGATATCTTTTATGAATCATGAGGTTGCATCCCTACTGGGTATATTAATATGGGTGAGCATTACAAAGTGCATTCAATGATTATTTATAAATGTGCTGGTTTTTATCATTAAACCATAATAACACTATGTATTTGTGATGACTAAATTTGTAATTGTTTTATGATGTAACTTGTATTATTACATTACTAGTATTGTAATAAAATATGATTTCAGAAGTTATTATTGTAATAAAATATTGATAAAAATAACTGTTGTTTGTATTATTAATAATTTGTAATAATTATTATGATTATTATTTGTTGTGTTGATATTACCAAGTATAGTAAACTAAGTTATTGTATTAGAATGCATAAAAATTAAAAAAACACTGAGCATTTAAAAAAATAAAAAAACAGCAAAATGTATTTTTATCTGTATGAAAAAAATGCAGAATGCAAATAATTTTCATATAGATTTACTTGAATATAAGGAATAACATAACTTAATTTATAAAATAATCTAACAATATTAATAGGCACAAGATTTTCAAATGTTCTACAAAACTATAAATATGTAGCAATAAAGCATATATCCTTCCCATTAAAGTAATAGGTAAATCAGGCCACATGGTGCATTTATATAGTTTTTTAATGTATTTTAAGATAATAATGTTATGGAAAAAGAAAACTTACTCAGGAAAATAAAACAGGAATAATAAAAATTACAGATGTCCTCGAAGGTTTGTAGTTGTCTGAAAAGACATCAGACAAGCTCAGTCGTACCTTTGTGGAGGGAATAGCATGCATATCAATAATCCCATCAGGTGCTAATGAGGGTATTTCCATTCTATTAATTTCGACGGTATTCTACAGTCATTTTAACCCATTTACACAAGATCATAAATCTTTGTAAGGTAATGTTTATGTCCAAAGGGCATGCTTAAGACACCAAAGTGCATGCATTTTCAAATCTCCCTCACTGTTATTGTCAGAACTGCTTAAAATAACTACCTGTTATTCAATATAAAAGCGATACAAAGCAATATAATAACTTGATGAATAATACACAAAACCAAGCAGGCTGAGGAAAGAAGTGGCTGCAGCTGCGTTTTTGGTTGCACTTGTCTATATTTGCACTTCCTGTTTAAATAATAATCAACATGCTGACAGGTTAAATGAAGTTAAGATTGTCAGAAGCAGGACCTAGGTAGTACCTCATTTAGTTTAATATACTTGTTGGCACACAGCTCACGTGACAGATAATGTTCCAACATGTCACTGATAGGACCTTTCACCACAGCTTTAGGAGATCTACCCGGCATTTCGGAGCTTTCTTAGGTCAAAGGGTAAATCCATGTGTAATTCACAACAGGAGAGGTCTCACGGTCAACCCAGAGAAACAATTAGACTACTTGTTTCACTACTATTCTTTATTAAAATGCAGTGATCCTTAGATTTAAGTTGGTGACTATCTAGCATAGGCTAAAGGCTACCTCTAAATATCTCAATCACTTCATAAATCTAAAAAGTACTAGCACAAATATTTTGAGAAATCCTTGCTTTCTGAAGGCAGTTTTATATTTTGGTGTTTATGATAGAACATTGCACAAAGACATCCAATAATAATTGCTCATTGTTGTGACCAAGAAGTTTATATATAAAAGGTTGGTCTTGCTGTACTCTATTATGGTGCCAGGTTTTGCGCCCAAGATAGATAGGACTAGATTACTTGGGTCAACTACCTCATTTTTGACAATGTACCGTGTTTTTCGCCCCATAAGACGCTCTTTTTTTCCAAAAAAAATGGGGGGAAAATGCCCCTGCGTCTTATGGGGTGAATGCTAATGAGCGCTTCCATTATGGAAGCGCTCATTAGCACCGGAGGACCAGGAAGCGGTGAAGACTCTGTACTCACCGCTTCCTGGTCCTCCATTCGGCTGTCCTGTACAGCCTACAGCGTGAGGGCGCTCTGTGACCTCACGCTTTGCGCGCAGGGTCACAGCACTGCCGACAAGAAGAAGAAGTGAGAGAGCGTGGGCGGAGAGGAGCGGCGGTGTCCAGGAGCAGGAGAGGTAAGTGGCTTTTTTATTTTTACTGAGGCACGCTGGGCTCATAATGGAGGCTTAAAGTGATGCATGCTGGGCACATAATGGGGGCTAAAGTGATATATCCAAAAAAGACTTTGTGGCACACTGCAGGTTGATGCTGGATGTCGGGTTCCCACCCCGTCTTTAGTAAAATGAAGAACTCCAGCATAGTCAGAGTATATGCAAGTGAAGCTTTATTTGGTATGCGGCCCAATATAACAAGTGACGTTTTGGCCTATCTGGCCTTTTTCAAACTGTGGCACAAAGTTATAACAAAAGATACATAAATCACATGTCCAGGGAGTGTATCAAGTATACATAAGATTACATAGTGACATCCGTATGGTGAAGGAGACATGTGTAGAGGGATACTCCTGAGTATAAGTTCAACTATTCATTTACTGCTATCCATAGTATTCCAGTTCGCTGTTTGACCATATGTGTTATCTTACTTTTAGGCTAAGGACCAAGTAGTAGGTAGGTTGGTATCTAGAGTATTACATATTTTTTATATTTTTTACATGGATGTATCCCCCTGCTTCCACTCCTAATTTGTAGGTTACCGATCAAAATTAATATATACATATATACAACGTGAGTATTTCAGTTGCAAAACACCATCATGCCTGGGGACTAAAGTGAGGTATGCTGGGCTCATAATGGAGGCTAAAGGGAGGCATGATGGGCTCATAATGGGGGCTAAAGTGAGGCATGCTGGGCTCATAATGGGGGCTAAAGTAAGGCATGTTGGACTCATAATGGGGGCTAAAGCGAGGCATTCTGGGCTGATATGGGAGCTAAAGTGAGACATGGGCATGGGGTCTGAAGTGAGGCATGGGGCTGATATGGGGGCTGAAGTGAGGCGTGGGGGCTGATAAGGGGGCTAATTACAGATATGGGGCTAATTACAGGCATTGGGGGCTGAAATGGGGGTTAATTACAGGCATGGGGGCTGATGAGAGGCATGGGGGCTCATATGGGGGCTGAAGAGAGGCATGGGGCTCTTATCTGAGGTCTGATTGGGGGTCAATCACATTGGGGTCTGAGCTGACGTCTGATTGGGGGTCTGATCTGAGGTCTTGGGGTCTTATTAACATTGGGGGTCTAATTGCGGCTGTGAGCTGAGGTCTGATTAACATTGGGGGTCTAATTACTGGTCTGGCTTGAGATCTAATGAAAAATATTTTTGTAATTGTTTTTTTTATTATTTCTTTATTGTCCTCCTCTAAAACCTAGGTGCATCTTATGGGCCGGTGCGTCTTATGGGGCAAAAAATACGGTAGTTTCTCTGGAGAGGGGGGTCCTGCGTGGGTTTTTACCACCCGAAAGCAAAGTGGATGGGACCATTCAAGTCTATGTCTCCTTTCTCCTTGAACACACCAAGACAGTATACCATTCGTGACTCAGAAGCTCTACCACAGATCACTGCCTGCAAGATTGAAGATGCTGGAAGATCTGTATAGGATGCTCAGGACTAAAAATACATGTACTGTGGGGAGAATTAGGCATCTCCAACACTTGCTCTATCGATAGAGAGTTCATATCTTTACGAATAATGTAAGTTTATTAAATGCATTGTTAACTTACTGAAATGTCCATTTTCCATCTTTTCCTTTTTATAGTCACTGTGGGAAAACAAACCACATAAAATCATATGATAAAGAAAACCTATACTAGCTATAGGCTTTGTATTCTTGCTATTTTACATAATTTATTACAACATTAATGTACTGCAGCATTGACAAAAAATGCTGTTTATGAATTTTAATGACTTCTTTTTATACTGTAATGCTTGTTACTTAAACAAAGGTTCATTAAAATGAATTTATTACATGAAAGTGTTGTCTTAATAAAACATTTAGCTTGTATCCTGAACTGACTTTACAATTTACATTTATTGAAATTTAGACACATTTATATAGCAACATAGAGGGAGACTTATCAAAACTGTTATAAGATAAAACTGGCTTAGTAGCCCATAGCAACCAATCAGATTCCACCTTTCATTTTCTAAAGGAGCTCTAAAAAATGAAAGATGAAATCTGATTGGTTGCTATGGGCAACTAAGCCACTTTTCCTTTATACCAGTTTTGATAACTCTCCCTCATTAAGCACACAGTGAGAGGGCTTAGAGTCCTCCACATCACAGAGGCCTTGCTCAGAATGAACAGATCACTTGTAATTTATTTGTATACTAGCTGAAGGACCCAGCTTCGCCCGGGTATATTTAATTTATTTAATTTACTGTTTGTGTGTGTGCGACGTTAAAAGATATCGAGAGTGACCTCTACAGTGCCTGCTCCTTTAACAGTGACCTCTACAGCGGCCAGCCCCTTTAACAGTGACCTCTACAGCGGCCCACCCCTTTAACACTGACCTTTACAGCAGGCCGCCCCTTTAACAGTGACCTCTACAGCAGCCTGCCCCTTTAACAGTGACCTCTGCAGCTGCCTGCCCTTTTAACAGTGACCTCTACAGCAGCCTGCCCCTTTAACAGTGACCTCTAAAGCTGCCCGCCCCTTTAACAGTGACCTCTACAGCAGCCCGCCCCTTTAACAGTGACATCTACAGCAGCCCACCCCTTTAACAGTTACCTCTACAGCAGCCCACCCCTTTAACAGTGACCTCTACAGCTGCCCGTCCCTTTAACAGTGACCTCTACAGCTGCCCGCCCCTTTAACAGTGACCTCTACAGCAGCCTGCCCTTTTAAAAGTGACCTGTACAGCAGCCCATCCTTTAACAGTGACCTCTATAGTGGCCAGCCCCTTTTACCGTGACCTCTACAGCGGCCCGCCCCTTTAACAGTGACCTCTACAGCAGCCCACCCCTTTAATAGTGACCTCTACAGCAGCCCACCCCTTTAACAGTGACCTCTACAGCAGCCCGCCCCTTTAACAGTGACCTTTACAGCAGGCCGCCCCTTTAACAGTGACCTCTACAGCAGCCCGCCCCTTTAACAGTGACCTCTACAACTGCCCGCCCCTTTAACAGTGACCTCTACAGCAGCCCGCCCCTTTAACAGTGACCTCTACAGCTGCCCGCCCCTTTAACAGTGACATCTACAGCAGCCCACCCCTTTAACAGTGACATCTACAGCAGCCCACCCCTTTAACAGTGACCTCTACAGCAGCCCACCCCTTTAATAGTGACCTCTACAGCTGCCCGCCTCTTTAACAGTGATCTCTACAGCAGCCCGCCCTTTAAAAGTGACCTCTACAGCAGCCCACCCTTTAACAGTGACCTCTACATCTGTCAGCCCCTTTAACCGTGACCTCTACAGCGGCCCGCCCCTTTAACAGTGACCTCTACAGCGGCCCGCCCCTTTAACAGTGACCTCTACAGTGGCCCGCCCCTTTAACAGTGACCTTTACAGCAGGCCGCCCCTTTAACAGTGACCTCTACAGCAGCCCACCCCTTTAACAGTGACCTCTATAGCAGCCCGCCCCTTTAACAGTGATCTCTACAGCAGCCCGCCCCTTTAACAGTGACCTATAAAGCAGCCCGCCTTTTTAACAGTGACCTCTAAAGCTGCCCGCCCCTTTAACAGTGACCTCTACAGCTGCCCCCCCTTTAACAGTGACCTCTACAGCAGCCTGTCCCTTTAACAGTGACCTCTACAGCAGCCCACCCCTTTAACAGTGACCTCTACAGCAGCCCGCCCCTTTAACAGTGACCTCTACAGCAGCAGGCCACTTTAACTGTGACCTCCACAGCAGCTAGAGTGGCCACTGTCTTCACCCCAGAAAGCCAGACCTCACCGGCCATTCCCCCAAACGTGAAACAGCGCCCCCAGTTCCCATAAGACACACCACTAAACATGAGGTCATGCCACCCGGGCTCTGTGAAGACATGGAGGAGAAGTTGTCTGAGTGTGAGCTACTGAAAGGGTGGACATCCCTGTGTCTGTCCAGGCACTGCGTCGGACGGAGAACAGGTAGCCAGAAAACTGGACTGTCCAGCCTACAGCCGGACATGTGGCCACCCTAACATCAGCCTGGCCCTAGGATGGCCAGAGGTCTTGTTTTAGGCTGGACAGTCTGGCTTTCAGACTCCCTGTCCTCTGTCATGCGCAGGGCCTGGATGGACACAGGGATGTCCTTTTGAACAGCTCACTCTTAGCAGCAGCACTGTGCAGTCTGATCATGAGCTGCGGGGAGAAAGTCACCCTGCCCCCCAACCCTGCAGCTAACAGAAGGTGATTTTTACCTATATTTTTAATCCCCGTTAAATGCTGCATGGAAGGGGCGTGGCCTCCCTTAGTCGGGGGTGTGACTTAGTGGGATCTGGGGGTGGAGCTTTTACGACCTTCTTTTGACGGTGGCCTGAATTACAGGTCGATTCCATAGTAATTTAGGAGGTAGGTGGGTAGCAGTGGAAGAATACATCTTTTATTACTACTGAACGGTAAATATGCGAAATTTACATTATATGAGGTAATGATTGATGATGAGTTAGTCTAAAACATAAGTTATAGTTATGGTAACAAGAATACCCTTTTACCATTGTCATCCACAGTGCTCTGCCTCTTTAATCCAGACCTACAGCAGTGAACTGGCTAGGTTGTCATAGAAACCTGGTGTGTGGAGTCTGTCTGTGAGTCTGCCTTCTATTGGCTGATAAGGGTCATGTGACCAGGCTACTATTGGCTAATGCATTTTTTGGGAATATCTCAGGAACGGTACATCCTGGAGAGCTGAAAACTGTTCTAAAACCTTCCCGGACACCTGATGTACATGTGTGCCAAATTTTGTGATTGTAGCTGCAGCGGTGCGGATTCCTTTAGCGGACATACACACACACATACACTCAGCTTTATATATTAGATAAGCCATTTTGTCTAGAAAATATCTAAAGCTTTGATCATTTTACATTTTTTGTATACAGTAGTTATATCATATAATATAGCCCACGGCAACAGTCATATGTCTACTGGTTGTTATTAGGATCAGCTTGTCAGCCCTTACAGTTTAGTTGAACTCAGATAATGCGATGCTTTGTTCTGCACTGAATATCGGAACAGCTATTTTTTTCTTTATCAGATTACAGGTACATCTCAATAAATCAGAATATCATTGAAAACGTATTTTATTTCAGTAGTTCAATTCAAAAAGTAAAACTGATATATTATATAGATTCATTACACACACAGTGATCTATTTCAAGCATCTATTTCTTTTTATGTTGATGATTATGATTTATAGCTAATGAAAACCCAAAAGTCAATATCTATATTTATACTATATAGGACCAATTCAAAAAAGCATTTGTAATACAGAATTGTTTGCCTTCTTAAAAGTATGTACAATATATGCACTCAATACGTGGCCGAGGGTCCTTTTGCATGAATTACTGAATCAATGTTGCATGACATTAAGGTGATCAGCTGAGGTGTTATGGAAGCCCAGGTTGCTTTGATCGTGGCCTTTCAGTTTGTCTGCATTGTTCGGTCTGGTGTCTCTCATACGGTGGCCAGACATCCGGTTTTTGGCTGGACAGTCCAGTTTTCTGGCTCCCTGTCCTCCATCCGGCACAGGGCATGGTTGGACACAGGGATGTCCACCCTTTCAGTAGCTCACACTCAGACAGCAGCATTGTGCTATCTGAGCGTGAGCTGCAGCAACTGACTGAGGCTTTTCTCACCCCCAGTCAGTCACTACCAGGGGTGGATTGGCAATGTACCCTATCAGGAAACTTCCCGGTGGGCCGATTGCCTACAGTATTCTTGGGGCCGGTGTCACCTTCCTTTTACACAATGTGTTACGGCAGGGGAGCTGCGGCCCGGCGCCCGCCCTACAATACACATTACAATACACACTACAATACACATTACAGGCTGCAGTCAGCACTGCTGCAAACTCATTATCACACCATTGTCATGATAATGAGATTGCAGCAGGGCTGCTGGCAGCCTCAATGTGTATTGTAGCCAGGGTGATGGCTACTGTTGGCTTTGTTCATCATCATGCCGCAATGTGCCTGCTTCTGATCGATGCGCCCCTCCCCTCCTCTACCTGGATTGGGGAGCACAGCAGGCTCAGTATTGGGGTAGCAGCAGGATGACAATGTTAGGGCACCATGGTGGGGAAGATGATGGAAATTTGAGGACACTAATAAGTCTGTGTGTCATACTCTGCAGAGATGGAACACGGCTACAAAATGTCATCATGTGTTGTCTAGTCCTAACGGAGAAAATGAGGAAAAAGAGAGTCTACATCAGAGGAGATGTCACTGAGAGAAGTCATCATGGCAGTTTGATCCGAATGGAGAAGATTAGAAAAGAGAACATTCTACATCACAGGAGAAGTCACTGGATGTAAGAGGTATGTGGTGCTGTATACACCTGTATGTATGGTAATGATTTAAGACCAGAATGCTGAAGGTAAGCTATGTGCTATTACCTGTGTGTTAACTCTTCATACCCTTTCTCCATATCGGAATTAAATATGGAGAAAAAGGAGGATGACAGGGCATGCAGTTGGCACTGGCAATCACTCAGGGGTAGCTTCTTGGGAAGTTTTGGTTCTACAGCGGCAGTATATTGTGCTGCACTCAGCCAAATAAAAAAATTGCAGCACAATATACTGCTCCCTTTATGGCATTTCTGGCCTCTCCTACTGAAGTTGACCCTGCCTATGTATGGTGGCCCCACCTTCTGTCAATCTTGGCCTGCCCACAGCATAGGGCCACTTTTAGATTTTTTTTCCAGGGCCACTTTAAATTCCCAATCCGCCCCTGGTCACTACAGCCCACAGACATGGCTCCCTGTGGCTGACTGAGGGAGAGAGAAGCACCCTGGCTGCCCCCAGCTCACCTTCCCTTCTGAAAGTTGTTCTCTCTCCTCCCCCTGTTTTTTTTTTCCTGCCAGCGATGGGGAAGTGGTTTACTGAGCCAGGGCATGGCTTCATGGAACCAGGGGTGTGGCTTATTGGTTTCGGGGATGGCCGGTGAGGTCCGGCTTTCTGGGGTGAAGTCAGTGGCCACCCTAGTCTCTCATCTTCCTCTTGACAATTCCCCATAGACTCTCTATGGGATTTAGGTCAGGTGAGTTTGCTGGCCAACAAAACACAGTGATACAATGGTTATTAAACCAGGTATTGGTACTTTTGGCAGTTTGGGCAGGTACCAAGTCCTGTTGGAAAATGATATCAGAATCTCCATAATTCTTGTCAGCAAAAGGAAACATGAAGTCCTCTATAATTTCCTACTAGATGGCTAATCTGGCTTTGGACTTGTTATAACACAGTGGACCAACACCAGCAGAGGACATGGCTCTCCAAACCATCACTGATTATGGAAACTTCACATTGGAACTCAAGCAACCTTGATTGTGTGCCTTTCCATTCTTTCTCCAGACTCTAGAACCTTGATTTCCAAATGAAATGCTAAATTTACTTTCATCTGAAAACAGGACTTTGGACCACTTAGCAACAGTCCAGTCCTTCTTCTTCTTAGCCCAAGTAAGACACTTCTGACATTGTCTCTGGGTCATGTGTGGCTTGACACAAGGATTCTTGAAGCACCGACTCCAGCCGCAGTCCACTTCTTGTGAGTCTCCCCCAAATTTTTTAATGGTCTTTTCTTGATGATCCTTTCAAGACTGCGGTTATCCCAGTTGCTTGTGCACCTTTTTCTACCTCACTTATTTCTCCCACTCAACTTTCCAGCCAGCGTCTTTAGCAATGACCTTTTGTGACTTACCCTCCTTCTGGAGGGTGTCAATAACTGTCTTCTGGACAACTGTCAAGTCAGCAGTCTTCACTATGATTTTGTAGACTACTGAACCAGATCGAGGGACCATTGAATGGCTTTGGAAACCTTTGCAAGTGTTTTGTGTTGATCAGCTGATTTTAATTTAGACACCATGAGTCTACAGTATTAAACTTTTTCATAATACTCTGTTTTTAATGAATATATAATATGTGAATTTCACTTTTTGAACTGAATTAACTTTTCAATGATTTTCTAATTTATTGAAATGTATTATATGGAGCATGGTGTAAACACTACACCTTCCAAAATGCATATGAATAAGCCTGGCTCTGTTTAAACAATAAGGGCAAAGCCCCACAATGCCGCGGGCCACATGTGACCAAGCTATGCCCACCGGCAGTTACGAATGGTGACACAAGAATGTTGTTTCCACAGGTGGGCATGGTTTGGCAATTTATAGCCAGAATTAAATTTGAGACATTTCAGCTAAAGGACCAGAAGAATGTTAAATGCGTGAGAATAACATAGATTATACAGATTAGAATTGGCAAACCTTCTTATTTTGAAGGAATAAGCCAACGTTAAACTAACAGTCCTCCACTGACCATGCTCGATGGCATCATGCCCCATCCTATCTTCAACAGCAGCAGTGTTTTTGTCTAATGTCATTGAAATAAACTTACAATCTTAGACCTACTGAGCAATCTTAAAATAATAGTACTATACAGTACACCCACCAATCTCTGCCCTCCTTCTAATAGATTTTACAGTATTGTAGTGCTATATACAAACAAAGCAGATGTAGAAGGTAATCTATAGGGGACAATCCTGTATGGACAGTCCCAAGTCTTGTCATGTGCCACACAAACATTCCTTCAGAAAGCCACCATAGTATTATAGTTAGTGATGAGCGAGCCGGAGCGGCAAGATTCGGGATTCGCACGAATCTTGCCCGCTTCGGCTCGGCATCCTGAGGCAGCGCGGATTCGTGAAGATTCGTGAGTCACTGCCAATTTGAAATGCCCGTTTTTTTCAGCCAATCAGCATCAAAGGGAAGCCTGTGGGAATGCCTGCTGTGATGTAACAGCCCCTATACCTCCCCAGCAGTGATTGGCTGGCAGTGACATGTGGGGACCTGCAGCATCAGCCTCAGGCCTCATTCACACGTCCGCAAAAATCGTCCGCATCCGATCCGCAATTTGCGGAACGGGTGCGGACCAGGTGCTGACCCATTCACATCAATGGGGCCGTCCGCATCCGCACTTCCGTTCCGTGGGTCTGGAAAAAAATAGAACATGTCCTATTCTTGTCCGGATCCACGGACAGGAAAAGGCATTTCTATCATGTGCGTTCCACAAATTGCGGACTGCACATGGGCCGCTGTCCGTGTTTTGCAGATCCACAAAGTGCGAATCCGCAAAACACGGACAACACCAAACGGACGTCTGAATGAGCCCTTAGGGAGCCTCAGAGGCATCCCTACATGCTGCCCCTGGTGTTTCCTATGCATTTCCAAGGTGTTTCCATCATTTTCTGAGGTTTTCACGTTGGGGCAAACTTGACTGTGCAGAACCTTTGGCCCCTGCAAAAAGATTCGGGTCTCCCATAGACTTTAATGGGATTCGTGATTCGGCACGAATCCACGAATCCCGCGGTGGGATTCGGGCCGAATACCGAATCCCCGAATCTTTTAGGATTCGCTCATCTCTAATTATAGTCCAATGCACAAATGTTGCTTCTCCTCTTTCACGCACTTAACATTCGCATGTTTTTTTTGTAAAAAAAAAAACAAACATTAAAATGGACCTGTCACTTCTCCTTAAATCTGTTTAGTAGCCACTTGCATCACCGTGTAATAACAATTCTACAGCATCTTTCTATATAACATTTCTATATAACAATCCTAATATGACTTCTAGAATTATAAGATGTAATGAATTGCCAGCAGCTTGAAGTAAAGGTCCTTCTGGGACCTTTGGGGTTGTGTCCCAGTTAGAGGCAGCACTGGCATCATTGATTGGATAGTGTCACTCATCAGAGACACCCCCCCCCCAACTGTTTACATCCAGATGGAACTTTATTGCAGACTGCTGGTGATTCCTAAACATTAAAGGGGTATTCCCATCTCACAAATGTAGTTTGTATAGTTAGATATAGCCATAACAATATTATTACTAATAGAATGTATTTATATAAAATGTACCGTTTAGAAGATTTTCCTATTTGTATATCCATTGTCCCACACACATCAGTCAGGCCGTTGCCCCTAGTTACGACCACCGCGGCCTTGTAGTAGTGGTGGCTGGCTTGCTCCTTTTCAAACCCGCTCTGAGGTAACTGCTGTATTGTGAACCCACATTGTATGAGCATGCAGAGACACATGTTAGGGTACTTTCACATCTGTGTTTTGGACGCTAACAGTCCAAAATGCAATGGTAAGGGTCCGTCCAAAACGCAGACTTTATAAACAGATCCTGCTCCATAGAGATGAATTGATCTTGGAACAGGATCCGTTTCTCTGCATTTTGGAAGCGCAGACAAAAATGCTACAACCCTAAGATGTGTCTGCGCATGGCTAGGCTAAACGAAATGATCCCTGAGTAACAGTGATCCCAAAGAAATTAATGGGATCTCCGCGGCAATTGTAAGAAATCCAGCGGTGTTGGTTTTCTTGCGACTGCTGCAACACTCCCATTCATTTCTATGGGATCACTGATATGCAGCGATCCTGGCCGCGACAGCTGTAGCGTGACCAGAGTCGCCGTGTTGTCCTAGCCTAAGTAGGAGTAATAGAAGAATGGATCAACATAGAGTTATATGAAAAGATGAACTGTTATCACACAAGCAATGTAAGCAGTTACTAATATAGACATATCACAAGATGAGCCATTTATATGGATACACCTAAATAAAATGGGAATGGTTGGTGATATTAACTTCCTGTTTGTGGCACATAAGTACATGGGAGGGGGGAAACTTTTCAAGATGGGTGATGACCATAGCGTCCATTTTGAAGTCGGCCATTTTGGATCCAGCTTTAGTATTTTCAATGGGAAGAGGGACATGTGACACATCAAGCTTATTGAGAATTTCACAAGAAAAACAATGGTGTGCTTGGTTTCAGCGTAACTTTATTCTTTCATGAGTTATTTACAAGTTTTTGACCACTTATAAAATGTGTTCAAAGTGCTGCCCATTGTGTTGGATTGTTAATGCAACCCTCTTCTCCCACTCTTCACACACTGATAGCAACACCGCAGAAGAAATGCTAGCACAGGCTTCCAGTATCCATAGTTTCAGGTGCTGCACATCTCGTATCTTCACAGCATAGACAATTGCCTTCAGATAACCCCAAAGATAAAAGTCTAAGGGGGTCAGATCGGGAGACCTTGGGGGCCATTCAACTGGCCCACAATGACCAATACACTTTCCAGGAAACTGTTCATCTAGGAATGCTCGGACCTGACACCCATAATGTGGTGGTGCACCATCTTGCTGGAAAAACTCAGGGAACGTGCAAGCTTCAGTGCATAAAAGAGGGAAACACATCATCATGTAGCAGTTGAATGGCCCCCAAGGTCTCCAGATCTGACCCCCTTAGACTTTTATCTTTGGGGTCATCTGAAGGCAATTGTCTATGCTGTGAAGATACGAGATGTGCAGCACCTGAAACTACGGATACTGGAAGCCCGTGCTAGCATTTCATCTGCGGTGTTGCTATCAGTGTGAAGGGTGGAAGAAGAGGGTTGCATTGACAGTCAAACACAATGGGCACATTGAGCACATTTTATAAGTGGTCAGAAACTTGTAAATAACTCATGAAAGAATAAAGTTACATTAAAACCAAGCACGCCATTCTTTTTCTTGTGAAATTCTCAATAAGTTTGATGTGTCACATGACCCTCTTCCCACTGAAAAAACTAAAGTTGGATCCAAAATGGCCGACTTCAAAATGCCCACCATGGTCACCACTCATCTTGAAAAGTTTTCCCCCTCCCATATACTAATGTGCCACAAACAGGAAGTTAATATCACCAACCATAACCATTTTATTTAGGTATATTCATATAAATGGCCCACCCTGTACATATTTCTTGCTTCTAATCCTTACCTTAAATGTATATTATTTTGGGGGGCAGTTATATGCAACATTCCCCCAAGAACAGGCTTCCCAAAACACTGGAACCACAGGATAATGGTTTCTGAAAAATATGGCTCTCAGCTAATCTATTCAACACTCTTTACTTTTGCTTTGTGGCCTTCTTATACTTGAATGGCATATGAGACCTGACTATGGGTGCTATTAGATGCATGATTATCAAGTCAATTATCAGGATAACAGATGTCTGATTATGGGCAGTACAGCTCCCCTTGTTTTTAGACATGTGCTTCTGGTAACACATTGAACAGAATGAGGGAGGAACGATTAGCAGTTGTTCCCCTTACATTCAGTTTGCATCGGCCTTGTGTATTTAGGCCCGTGCCAATAAACTCTGATAGATGTGTATATCATCCATCGGCCCTCACACTGCCCTGACATTGGGCACTGTAATAGGGCATTATGTCTCATCATACTATCAGAGTGAAGGCAGTTTTTTAGTCAGTTCACAATTAATTAAATCGGTATTCAAATTTACAGTTTTTTAACCTATTAGTTTATATACGTATTAGTGTATATAATAGAAAATTATACAATTTTCTAATATGCATGTATTTTAAATCCCGCATACATACCATACCAGACCCCTATGTGCAGTAGAATGGTATATAGCCCATGTTTTAGTCCTAAGTAATGTATTCATTGCCTAACTAAAAACATGGATCAGTCATGTGACACTGTTCACATGACTGTTCACAACAGTGTTGCATGACATACAGTACAGACCAAAAGTTTGGACACACTTTCTCATTCAAAGAGTATTTTGTATTTTCATGACTATGAAAATTGTAGATTCACACTGAAGGCATCAAAACTATGAATTAACACATGTGGAATTATATACTTAACAAAAAAGTGTGAAGCAATGGAAAATATGTCTTATATTCTAGGTTTTTCAAAGTAGCCAAAATGCAAGTAAGTTGCGGCATTTGGACGAACAGTTACGTCCAAACTGCTTACCGGGACTGTGACACTATAAAGTGTCACAGCCCCGGAGTCTCCGCTCTCCCGGAGAGCAGAGACCTCGGGGAAGCCAGCAAGGGACCAATCAGAGTGGTTCCTTGCCGACAAGCGCTCCGATTGGTTAGTCTCTGCAGACTAACCAATCGGTGCACTCCATTTAGAAAAAAAGCCGGTTTCAGGCTGTGATCTCCATGCTGGAGATCACAACCTGAAAACTGGCCTGAAGACTGTGCCTCGGGGGTAGGTGAGCCCCCCTTGCCTTAATTGCCGCCCCCTCATGCCTCCGTTCCCCCCCCTCGTGCCTCCGTCCCCCCCGCTGCGCATGTATTTTATGATGGCAGCGGCTCACGCTCACACTCTGCTGCTACAGCTGAAATTGGTGCTGGCACCGATTTCAGCTGTTCAACCCCATAGATACTGCGGTCAGTAGCCGCCCGTAGCATCCATGGGGTTAAGAGGGAGGGAGCTCCCTCTCTCTGCCATCGGGCCACCGCTGCTGCATTGGCAGCGGCCCGATGCTTACCAGGGCAACCAGATGCTTTACAAAAGCGTCCTGGCTGCCATGTACGTAAGGCTGATTAGACCTTCAGGGTCTGATCAGCCTTAGTGTAGCACTGATACAGTGCATTGCAATAGATGACTATTGCAATGCACTGTATAGCCATCAGGCCCGCTGGATCTTCAAGATCCAAATGTGTCTTGATAAATTTAAAAAAAATGTAAAAAAAAAAATGTAAAAAGAAAGTAAAAAAAAAAGTGTAAAAAGAAAGTAAAAAAAGTGTAAAAAAGTTAAAAAAAAGTTTAAAAAAAGTTAAAAAGCGCCCTTTTTCCCCAAATGAAGTAAAAAAAAGTAAAAAAAAGAAAAGAAAACGTACACATATTAGGTATTGCCGCGTCCGTATCGACCGGCTCTATAAAAGTATCACATGGTCCACCCCGCCAGGTGTACGCAAATTTTTTTTTAAAAAAAGAGCTATATTAAAAACAGCCATTTTTTGTCACCTTGCCTCACAAAAAGTGTAATAGCAGGCGATCAAAAAGGCGTATTTACCCCAAAATGGTTCGTGCCGCAAAAAATGAGCCCCTACCTGAGACAATCGCCCAAAAAATAAAAAAAAAACTACAGCTCTCTGACTATGGAGACACTAAAACATGATTTTTTTTTTGTGCTTCAAAAATATTGTGTAAAACTTAAATAAATAAAAAAGTATACATATTAGATATTACCATGTCCATAACGACCTGCTCTATAAAAATATCACACGATCTAACCTGTCAGATGAATGTTGTAAATAACAAAAAATAAAAACAATGCCAAAACTGCTAGTTTTTGTTACCTTGCCTCACAAAAAGTGTAATATAAAGGTACTAAAAATCGTATGTACCCTAAAATAGTACTAACAAAACTGCCAACTTATCCCGTAGTTTCCAAAATGGGGTCAGTTTTTTGGAGTTTCCTACTCTAGGGGTGCATCAAATGTGACATGGCAACTTAAAATTTTTCCAGTGAAATCTGCCCTGGCGTTCCTTTCCATCTGCGCCCTGCCGTGTGCCTGTACAGCAGTTTACGATCACAAATGGGGCATTTCTGTAAAGTACAGAATCAGGGTAATAATTATTGAGTTTTGTTTGGCAGTTAACCCTTGCTTTATTCTCGGAATAAAATGATTCGGAAATTCTGGCTACATTTTCCTTTAATTCTTGTGGAACACCTAAAGGGTTAATAACGCTTGTAAAATAAGTTTTGAATACCTTGAGGGGTGTAGTTTCTAAAATGGGGTCATTTTTGGGTGGTTTCTATGATGGAAGCCTCACAAAGTGACTTCAAACCTGAACTGGTCCTTAAAAAGTGGGTTTGGGAAATTTTGTGAAAAATTTCGAGATTTGCTTCTAAATTTCTAAGCCTTCTAACGTCCCAAAAATATAAAATGTAATTTTCAAAATGATCCAAACCTGAAGTAGACACATAGGGGATGTAAAGTAATAGCTATTTTTGGAGGTATTACTACTTATTTTAAAAGCAGAGAAATTGACATTTGGAAATTTGAAAATATTTCTAAATTTTTTGTAAATTTGGTATTTTTTTATAAATAAGAATGAAATATTTTGACTCAAATTTGCCTGGACACTTTAAAAGGAGGCTGGTGCTTGGCATCATTGTTTCTCTTCTGTTAACCATGGTTATCTCTAAAGAAACACGTGCAGTCATCATTGCACTGCACAAAAATGGCCTAACAGGGAAGAGTATCGCAGCTAGAAAGATTGCACCTCAGTCAACAATCTATCGCATCATCAAGAACTTCAAGGAGAGAGGTTCCATTGTTGCCAAAAAGGCTCCAGGGCGCCCAAGAAAGACCAGCAAGCGCCAGGACATCTCTTAAAATTGTTTCAGCTGCGGGATCGGGCTACCAGCAGTGCAGAGCTTGCTCAGGAATGGCAGCAGGCAGGTGTAAGTGCATCTGCACGCACTGTGAGGCGGAGACTCTTGGAGCAAGGCCTGGTCTCAAGGAGGGCAGCAAAGAAGCCACTTCTCTCCAGAAAAAACATCAGGAACAGACTGATATTCTGCAAAAGGTACAGGGAGTGGACTGCTGAGGACTGGGGTAAAGTCATTTTCTCTGATGAATCCCCTTTTCGATTGTTTGGGACATCTGGAAAACAGCTTATTCGGAGAAGACGAGGTGAGCGCTACCACCAGTCTTGTCTCATGCCAACTGTAAAGCATCCTGAAACCATTCATGTGTGGGGTTGCTTCTCAGCCAAGGGAATCGGCTCTCTCACAGTCTTGCCTAAAAACACAGCCATGAATAAAGAATGGTACCAGAATGTCCTCCGAGAGCAACTTCTCCCAACCGTCCAAGAGCAGTTTGGCGATCAACAATGCCTTTTCCAACATGATGGAGCACCTTGCCATAAAGCAAAGGTGATAACTAAATGGCTCAGGGAACAAAACATAGAGATTTTGGGTGCATGGCCTGGAAACTCCCCAGATCTTAATCCCATTGAGAACTTGTGGTCAATCATCAAGAGACGGGTGGACAAACAAAAACCTACAAATTCTGACAAAATGCAAGCATTGATTGTGCAAGAATGGACTGCTATCAGTCAGGATTTGGTCCAGAAGTTGATTGAGAGCATGCCAGGGAGAATTGCAGAGGTCCTGAAGAAGAAGGGTCAACACTGCAAATATTGACTTGCTGCATTAACTCATTCTAACTGTCAATATAAGCTTTTGTTACTCATAATATGATTGCAATTATATTTCTGTATGTGATAAAAACATCTGACAAACACACATAAAAACCAGAGGGCAGCAGATCATGTGAAAATATAATATTTGTGTCATTCTCAAAACTTTTGGCCATGACTGTACAATAAGTGACGAGAAAACAATCTCAGAATGGCCTGGATAAGTAAAAGCATTTAAAGTTATCACCACATAAAGTGAGACATGTCAGATTTGCTAAAAATGGCCTGGTCCTTAAGGCCAAAACAACCTGCAGCGTCAAGGGGTTAAGGGCTCATGCACACAAACGTATTTTGGTATTGTGTCCATTCTGGGTTTATTTTGGTTTTGTGTCCATTCTGGGTTTTTATTTTTTTTTTTGTGGCCCGTATGTGGAACTATTCACTTCAATGGGGCCGCAAAAAAATGTCACCTGTATTTTTTGCCAACTGTCCAGAAATTTCTGGACAGTCCATAAGAATAGAAGAATTTTTTCCTGTGTCCGTCAAAAAAAAAAATAGACGTGTCTGTGATTTTTTTGAGGCTGGTGGTAGTTGACTTCATTATTTTGATGGTAATTATATCATCATTTTACAGCTCACAGTAAATGCTGGTAATGAGTTACAGTATAATGAGCTATAGACATATATGAATTATAACTTGTATCATTCATTATGGTTTTCCAATTTGTCCGTAAAAAAATATTGGCCGTCCCTGATTTTGGCATAAGTTGTTCAAAAAATATAAAAATTCTGGTTGGCAAACCTGCGGATCTATGTTTTGAACACCGCAAAATACATATGGTCGTGTGCATGAACCCTAACTGTAAGATGCTCAGATGTCTGCATCCATCTCCACCTCTCTTCAATGAACATCCATATGAGATTACTATAAAAACTGTAATGTATATAACTACTATAATGTATATAATTTATACAATGTCTTCTTGCACACAGGTAGCGTATGTATTAGTATAATACATGACATATTAGTTGAAATAAGCTAAGCTCTACTACCATATAAATTAACAGCACAGATGCACAGATACGTTAAAGGCCCTGGAGCCATGACAATCCCAGGTCACAGAGAGGTTATGGATAGGGCAGTGTTAGATTTGCAATGCACTTTTTACTATGCGTTGCCTACGGGCAATCTCCACTTTGGATCTTCTTAGAGAGTATTAGTCAAGCATCTGCGTGTCATCTTTCAGATTCTTGGACGCCTGACTGGTTTTCAGGTAACAATGTAATTGTTATTGATATGTTTTTTGTTTGTCTTTGCACAAAGGGGTCGCTAATCTTTATACCATTAAGATCTAATGTGACATAAAGTAACGGGATATGAAATAAGGAAATAGAACAAATTTAAATGGATTTTTTGGATGGGTGAAAATATTTTTATTTTGAATTGATATAATCTTGTAAGGTTACAGAGCTGTTAATATTAACTACATATTATTCAATTCTATCATACTGTGCCCTGACATTAAAAACAAAACTATTGAAATGAAGACATGGATTTATATGCCTGTAGTAGTGACAGAAAACAATAAGTTGGACAGTCCAAATGCACTGCTTGCAAAGCCTGCGTGATTTTAATATGTTCAAACTAATGAGGGACAAACATTGCCTATGTGCAACCTGTGCTGTACAATGTCCCCTAAACAAACCAATATCTCATAAACTGTAAATATCATATACAGTATACAGTCGGAAAATGGACAGTTTAAAGGGGACCTCTCAACTATCCTGACATGTCTACTTTCAAATTTATTTGCATTTTCCATGTAGTAGCAATTCTATTCTTATGACAGCATGTTGTGACATACTCATTTCAAGTATATGAATTGCCAGCAGTCTGCAAGGAGGTCTATCCAACTCCGTACTGGCGAAGGGCAAGCACCCCGAAAAAGCTGTCTATGGATGTATATTTGACTTAGCTTTTGTCCCTTGTCATATGCCAAAGCTTGTTGAAAATGTGGATTTTGACTCATAGGGAGCCACTTCCATAAGGTGTCACTACCGAGATGGTTCTCTTTCCATGGGAGATACCTCTGCCAATCTTACTAGCAAACCTTGCTCACAGCCTCCACCCCCTCCCATTGTATGTGTGATTTCACGCTGGAGGTAACTGGGAGCTGGTTGCTGTGTGTCGGACTTCATGCCCCTATCTGCAATTACCTATACCATAGTAGGGTGAGCGTTAGGTCCCGTGCCACTTGAGATACCTTGACGGGGTGCTCGGGCTCCGGTATGTACTTGATATAAGAATATATTGGCGAAAGTCTCATTTTAACATCAGTGTGAGGGTTAGCCATATATTGTCAATTGCATTCACCGTTGTAGTGCACCATTTTCTGTGAATTTTTGTTATATAGTTTGTCACATCCGCACACTTGGTTATCCTGTGTAGGATGTTGTTGTGGTACATGTGGTCCGCTGCAGGCATCCTCCATTGTATGCATTTTTGCTGGGGATTGCATTCAGCAGCGGACCACATGTGCAGGATTTGCTCCCCCGGTCATAAATGCGCAACAGCATTTGGGGTTTTTGATCATTTTCTGCCATTTTAGACCACTTTTTTTCTGTGACTGGCGTACAATGTGCCATAATTATTAAGAGACATCTTGAAATTTTATGAGCCAGAAAAAGAAATCTACACCAATAAGGGAGCTGGAGTAGATTTCTGGCCTAATGTGTACCACTTTTTTGGTACACATGCTAAATCTGTCAGGCCACGGATGAAACCATTTCCTCCCTTCCTGTGGTCAACCTTGTCCGGCCCACACCCCCACTCATTTTCTGCAAAACTGGTGAGGGTGGAGGAGGAAACTGAAAATTCACAAATTTTGTCTCCCCTGGAAGATTCTTTTTTTGAATGCAAATGCTAATAAAAACATTGAAGCTCTCTATACTTGTGAAGTATTAGTATCACTTCATGCACCCTTGTGGAGTGTGTCAATAAAGTGATCCTACTTGTTTACCGTGCTGCATCATTCTTAAATTTATAATACTTTGAGGATTTCTGGATCGGACTTTGAGTGGTATGCACCCCTGTTTGAGCATAGTAAGATAGATAGATAGATAGATAGATAGATAGATAGATAGATAGATAGATAGATAGATAGATAAAACAAAAAAACAAATCTCGGCAGCACTGGATAAGAAAAAACAGAGGTGCACGCCAAACAGACCAGATCACGGTCCAAGCATATCAAGAAGAAAAAAGAGGCAGCACTCTCAAAAGAGTGCTGCCTCTTTTTTCTTTTTTTTTCTTCGATAGATAGATAGATAGATAGATAGATAGATAGATAGATAGATCGATAGATAGTGAGATAGCTGTAAAAGGTTTAAATTAAATGTTTAACTTTGACAGGATCAATTCTTGTTGATCATAGATAACAACCTAAGTTTTGGCCTCGTTTTTTTGTTAATGTCTATTATACAATGCAAATATAGGACAACCTTTTTGAGATGGAAAATGTAGTGAAAAAGGATAATATAGAAGGAAGATCCTGTCAAACTAGAGGGTTAATACACATACTGTAGGTTACAAGGGAAATGATATGCAAATTCCAGTTTAGACTAGGGATAGTCTACTCAAAGAGGTGTTTTCACTGTTACTAAAATAAAGTGGTACTTACAGTATCCTTAGTTCTTACTAATGCGTGTGAAATATCCGTAATAGTCAAGATAATCCAATGTAGAAGACAGTAACTTCTTATGTTCAACTGTCTTGCACTCAGAAAACCATCCTCCTATTTTGAGATGAGCATCACAGGAGATCTTTACTGAAATTCTAGCATGGCTACAGTTTCCAAAGCAACAGGGGTCAACTCAGTGGTGTAAGTTACAAGGCTTTCGTTTTCAGCCTATGTACATATAAACGTTCTTCGGAAACAGTCATGTGATAAATTATGAAGATAAATGCCCCTATGTTTATGTATGACACCTCCTTATGTTTTTTGTGGTATAAGAAGAAGATGAATCAGAAAGGTAATGGTGGGCATGCTTCACTAAATGTATTATAGGAGATGCTATCACATATTGAGGGAAATGCAATAGGGCTTACATTTTAAATAGTTACACCAGGTAAGTAAAAGAAAGGGAAATATAATTAAATGCAAATTTCAAATTATTTATATTTTATTTAGAATGCAACTTGGTGCACTTTTTAATGCATTTTATAGGCAAGCTGATTAGGTGAATTGTTTAATCATATGTACTACTAACGAAAGGTTTCACATTTACTCAGAAGTCAGTGGACATGAAAGGGACATTGTCATCAGAAAAGGGTAGTTTTAAACCAATATTCATAGAAAACAATGTTTCAGAATTTTTGACTTTTTCTTTTTAATTTCAGTAGTACTTTACTATTGAAAATTATATGCAACATATTCCCCTTCTTTAGCAGTCAGTACAGAGAATTAAAACTCCTTCGAAGTTAGGGAACCCATTGATAGTTTACTGCTGCTGTGATGGGAAGAATTTCTGTTAGTAATGTAGTAGAAGTTGGATAAAAGTATGGCAGCTCTGTTGTTCTATTGACAAGCCTAGATAAAGATGCCTACAGAAGAGCATTGCATTTATTAGTAGAATGTCTGAAACAAAGAAGGAAGTTAAAGGGGTTGTCTCACTTCAGTAAATTGCATTTATTATATAGAGGAAGTTAATACAAGGCACTTACTAATGTATTATGATTATTCATATTGCCTATTTTGCTGGCTTTATTAATTTTTCCATCACATTATATACTGCTCGTATCCAGGAATTATATCCATACAGTGACATTGGCCGTGATTGTACACCATAGGAAAAAGCTCCATGCTCTCTGGTGGCCGGGACCATGGAAGCGCACATAGGCATGCCTGTGCAACAGATCCCATCCCGGCTACCTCGTATTCGCAATGTCCATAATCCCTGGATACAAAAAGTGTATAATGTGATAGAAAAATGCACAATACATTAGTAAGTGCCTTCTATTAAGGTTCTCTACATGATAAATGCAGTGTGCTCAAGTGAGACAACCCCTTTAAGAGCCTGAAAAGGAAGTAGAATACACAGACTCACTTTGAAAAAATGTTTCTAGAAATCCATCCAATTACATAGAACATTTACATATAGACTGTTAATATGTGATTAAAATATTTTTGATGGTGGTGTCTAGAGATGAGCAAGCACTAAAATGCTCAGGTGCTCGTTATTCGAGACAAATTTTTCCTGATGCTCGGGTGCTCGTTTCGAATAACGAACCCCATTGAAGTCAATGGGAGACTCGAGCATTTTTTGCAGGGGACCAGAGCTCTGCATAGGGAAGGTTGTGTGAAAACCTGGAAACCTCAGAAAATGATGGAAACACCACGGAAATGGACAGGAAACAGCAGGGGCAGCAAGCATGGATGCCTCTGAGGCTGCCTAATCTTACCATTATGCCAAATTCTGGGCAACAGCCTGGTGGTGACCCTCAAGACAATTGTGCTGACCCAGACCAAGATGGGCAAGGCACATGCCCATCACATGTTAGTAAAGCACCCAACTAGGTGCAACAAAGGTCCATCACCGCCTGTGAGTGACACCACTGCCCATGCTGGCACTGCTGTCCTATCCCCCCCCCCCCACGACACAGGCATAAGCATGACACAGCGTGGTGACACCAACAAGTGACCAAGTTAGATTGAGGTAGCAGGTGAACCACCCAAAAATTTACCCTGACACAGCATGGCGGTGAACCCAGAGTGACCAAGTGAGACTGAGGGAGCAGGTGAAGCACTTAAAATTTTACCCTGACACGGAATGGCGGTGAACGTCAGACGTCAGGCCTCAGTTTAGATTTTGGTTAGGCAGGAATCATGCTCAAAGAACCAACAGCCCTTCTAAGGGCTACAAGCACCTTTTTTTTTTTTTTTTTGGCTCCTCCTGGCTGCTGCATGAGATTAGGGATAGAGCTGCTGTCTGTCAGGGAGAGTGCTAGGGCCTCAATTTAGATGTTGGTTAGGCAGGAATCACCCACAAAGAACCCAACAGCCCTTCTAAGGACTACAAGCACTTTTTTTTTGGTCTCCTCCTGGCTGCTGGCTGGGACTTGTAGTGCAGCTACTGCCATCTTGGCTGCACACTGTTAGGGCGTGAAATTAGAATGTGGTTAGGCAGGAATCATCCACAAAGAACCCAACGCTCGTTCTAAGGGCTACAACGACCTTTTTTTTTGGCTTCCTCCTGGCTGCTAGCTGGGACTTGTAGTGCAACGACCGCCATCTTGGCTGCACACTGTTAGGGCCTCAATTTAGATTTTGGTTAGGCAGGAATCACCCACAAAGAACCCAACGGTCCTTCTAAGGGCTACAACGACTTTTTTTTTTGGCCTCCTCTCGGCTGCTGGCTGGGACTTGTAGTGCAGCTACCGCCATCTTGGCTGCACACTGTTAGGGCCTCAATTTAGATTTTGGTTAGGCAGGAATCACCCACAAAGAACCCAACGGTCCTTCTAAGGGCTACAACGACCTTTTTTTTGGCCTCCTCTCGGCTGCTGGCTGGGACTTGTAGTGCAGCTACCGCCATCTTGGCTGCACGCTGTGCACATCGACTGGTGGTAGAAGGGACAGCACGTGGTCCACACAGACCCAAAAGAAATTGCCCAAAGTCCTCTCAGTACTCATTTTTGCTGCTGCTGGTGCTGCTGCTATACCTTGGCTTGCAGGGATCTGTAGTGCAGTCTAGGTTTTTACTATCATTTCTATACACTACAGTCCAGTGAACAATTATGTTGTGTACTGTACAGTAGCGTCAGTCTAGGGAATACGTTTTTTCTCAGTTATATGTACTCCAGTCCAGTGAACAATTATGTAGTGTACTGTACAGTAGCGTCAGTCTAGGGAATACGTTTTTTCTCTCAGTTATATATACTACAGTCCAGTGAACAATTATTTAGTGTGCTGTACAGTAGCGTCAGTCTAGGGAATACGTTTTTTCTCTCAGTTATATATCCTACAGTGCAGTGAACAATTATTTAGTGTGCTGTACAATAGCGTCAGTCTAGAGAATACGTTTTTTCTCAGTTATATGTACTACAGTCCAGTGAAAAATGGAGTGGTTTGCGGTAAAATAGCCGCCATTTAAAGACTACGTTTTTCTCAGTTATATGTACTACAGTCCAGTGAAAAATGGAGTGCTTTGCGGTAAATTAGCCGCAGTCTAAAAACTTCTTTTTTTCTCTCAGTTATATATACTACAGTGCAGTGAACAATTCTGTCGTGTGCGGTATAGTAGCCACACTCTAGTGTTGACACCAACAAGTGACCAAGTTAGTTGAGGTAGCAGGTGAACCACATAAGATTTTACCCTGACACAGCATGACGGTGACAACAGAGTAACCAAGTGAGACTGAGGTAGCAGGTGAAGCACATAAAATTTTACCCTGACACAGCATGGCGGTGAACCCAGAGTGACCAAGTTAGACTGATGTAGCAGGTGAAGCACATTAAATTTTACTCTGACACAGCATGGCGATGAACCAAGAGTGACCAAGTTAGACTGATGTAGCAGGTGAACCACATAAAATATTACCCTGACACAGCATGGCGGTGAACCCAGAGTGACCAAGTTAGACTGATGTAGCAGGTGAAGCACATAAAATTTTACCCTAACACAGCATGGCGGTGAACCCAGAGTGACCAAGTTAGACTGATGTAGCAGGTGAAGCACATAAAATTTTACCCTGACACAGCATGGCGGTGAACCCAGAGTGTCCAAGTTAGACTGATGTAGCAGGTGAAGCCACATAAAATTTTACCCTGACACAGCATGGCGGTGACAACTAGGACCAGAGTAGACTGGCTAGCGGAAGCAAAATTACCCTGACAGGATGGGGTGAACAAGAGAGGTGACCATGTTAAACTGATGTA